>JAVJIF010010322.1:0-129004 GCA_038442645.1 Agave tequilana
ATTGTTTAATTTTCTTCTAGTATTTGCTTTTGGGCTGTGATTACTTATATTATTGTGTATCGGATCTGGATTCTCAGATCTAGAGTAAGTCCTGATCCGGACCGAGAACCCGATACTAGCTTGCTGCCTGATTTGACTTTTAGAAGTCTGATTTGACCGATTTTAGTTTCAGACACTATTTTCTAATATTTTAGATTTTTTGTTATTTTTTAGAATTTTTCAAAATTTTTCTGCAAAATCTCCAAAACCGGTGTCGGTCGGCATCGCTGACTGATTCTCAGATTTTTAGTTTTCAAATGGGATTGAATATTTAAAAATGGTTTTCACGTTACTTCTTAGAATTTCATTTTCTATGTAAAATATTTTTGAAATTTTTCTAAATTTATCAAAATTTCACGATTCTGGTGTCTGCCTATATCGCTGGAAAATTTCAAGATTTTAATTTAAAAATTACATTAAATTTCTCGAATCTAATTTCATCAAGTATCTTAAAATAATATTTTCTATTTTTTAGAATTTTCGGAACGTTTCTGAAACAGTCGAATTTTCGCCCTATTAAAATAATAATATTATTTACCGACAATTTCTTTTCTTACCTTTTCCTTCTCTACCCCCTACTTTGTACTTCCAAAAATTATAATAAATAGATTATTTAATAATAAAAATTTTAAACTATTTTATTTTTTCTTCTTATTATTTTTTCCCATTTTCTTTAATTTTCTTTCTTTTCGTCTTTTCTTTTCTTCTCCTTCACTCCACCTCTATACCCTGGCAAACGCAGCTGTAGCCGCAGCAAGGAGAGCAGGGCATGATGGGCTGAGCAGCCCATCTCCCCCATCCCCTTTCATCATCACCACTCTCTTCCTTCTCGATTTAATCTACTTCCTCTTCCTCTCTTCCCATTTCCAATTTCATTTTAATTCCAAACCACTTCAAACTAACCCAACTCCTTCATCTTCCTCTCAACCGTCGCCGGCCACCCTCATCATCGCCGCCAATGCCCTAGCCGCCATTACCGCGCCCCCAACTCCCCACCTCCCTTCCCCACTTCTACCATCTCCAATTTCTCTCTTCTTTCCTCCAATTTCAGCATAACCCAACACTTCATCATCTTCTTCTTCTCCAAAATCTACCATCAATTCACCCAAATCCTCCACTCCACCACCCATCATCACCTCCTCCTCCTCCTCTAAACCCCCACCACCTCCAACAATCACCACCACCATCACAACCACCACCATCAACTACCACCACCCATTTCACCAACAACCATAACCAAACTAACTCCACCACCAAAAAAAACTCCTCCCCTCCCCTACGGGGCGAGCGTGTGGCGCCGCCCCTCCCGGCGGCGTCGCCCCGCAGCCTAGGACGCGGTAGGTGGCCGGCTGGCCACCTCTCCCCCTTCATTCCGGCCACCTCTCCCCCTCCATTCCTTTTCCTTCTTTCTTCTTCTCTTTTCTTTCTCTTTCTTTCCTTTCTTTTCTCTTTCTTTTCTAAATAAACTCACTTTTCTTACTTCCCTAAAATACTCTCTACCTCATTCTCAAATTACTTCCCTATAATTACACCCAATACCCCTCCCCTTTTTATTCCAAATTTATTCCTAAAAATACCATATTTTCTCTCTCTCTTCCTATAACTTTCTCTCTCCTATCTCTCTCAATTCCCTCTCTAATAACTATATAAATATTTATATTTATATTCTTTAATATATATTTATGGGCTAATAACATGCTGGCGCGTATTAGCGGACTCCCCGGACTTTTCTCGGTATTGCATCCCAGTTTTTAGACGAGTGTTTTATGCTTAATAACTACCACTCTAATGTTATAGCATGTTATATTAATATGTGGACATCTTATTACTACCGTAATGTTTAACATCTTATTTACTACTGTAATTTTAGTACATGATACCCCGCTACACAGGTTAATATATGTTGTTGTACTCGGTATTCACACGGCACTGGACATGCTATACTTGACTCGTGATATCTGACACTGACCCTAGACATGTTATACTTGATAAATGATTTATGATACCGCACTCGGTATTGACACCGGCACTCGGTATTTACACCGGCAACACGGTATTTACACCGCACTTGACATGTTATACTTGATGCATGTCATACTTGTCACCTGATCTGACCCCTGGTATATGACATATGCTAACCCTTATTTGATATGCTTTCATGTGATAAAGTACATTTACTTGACATCGTGGCCCTTGACCGGACACTACCACCCCTGATACCTGTATTATATGACATATTCATGACTATCACTTTTATGGGGACTTGGCATGATTATTATATTATTACCAGATATTTGGTACTCCTGAACTCCTGTACTCTTGAACACCTATATACTTGAACCCCTGAAATAGGGAGGCTCCTGACATTACTCCTGATATTATACTCCTGTTGACTCCCGTAATAAGATAACCATGGATATTGGACTTTTGTGAATATCCCGTGGACTTTATTATTTGATACTCTGTTATATTTAAACAACTTACACCGGGACGGGGGAAATTGGTGGGTATCGATATAGCTTCTGTGTTTATGGTGGCTATACATATGTTGTACAACTATCCTGTTGGATTCATCTTGGAGGCCACCAGGCGTTTCCGAGGGGTGTACTGGCACCCTACCCCCTTGCCTGCCTGCCGAGTGTGTTATAATCCCATGGGTATATCCTGTGGGGAACAATGACACTCTATTCTTGTTTGGGAGTATACTAAGACCTTCGGGCATATAGTAAGTCCCGATGCCTAGCGGTACGTTCTGGCTCAGTACCGAATACTCTTGGACTGTTGTCCCGAGCATACACGGGACCCATTCTAAATATGGTTTGTCATTCCCCATCAATTTCCAATAACCAACCTCGCTCGGCTTGTATGCGGAAGTATATGGCACCGGTCATATACCAAAACATACAAATTGAACGAGTCTTAATAATAACTCGATAATTGACTTAATGTTACATGAATTCTATTACTTGCTATTTATGATAGTTATTTCCTTGCTTGTTAATTTGATTACATGACATTTACCTGCTACACTTGCTTTTATTTCATGCCAATAAATTCTAATATCATTTCTATATTGCATATTTATTGTGGTTATTTCATGCTTAGTGATTTGGGTACATTATACTTAACTTGTTACACTTATTATGTTGGCCCAAGGTTACAATCAACCCATGTTTAGTGTATTTTGATGATTACAAAACATATTAGTTATTTGTACTAATATAAATTGTTGTTTAAGTGTGTTTCAGGTTTATATATTAAAGAGATGAATTCTTCCTAAAGGAGGTGTATTGGACTCAAGACAAGTCAAATTGGGCTCAAATTGCAATATTGAAGATCAAGAGAAGATAGCTCAAGTTGAAGTCTTGAAGACCATTGTAGTTTGTAAGTTTAGTTTTGTAAAGATAGAATATGTGAAATTTGGCTCTAGGATTTGCACACACATTTGTTTTGTATGTTTCTATGTTTTCAAAATATTTATTTCTAGTTTATGCCTTAGTTTATACATACATGTACCCAAAGCTTTACATCTTCAAAAACTTGTTTAAATACATGTATATAAACTATTTTCAGCATAAACTTAGCTTCAGATTTTTAAAGATTTTATACAAAATTTTCTATCTTAAAATCTGCCCAGAAAAACAGTTTTCCAGGCAGACCGGTCGACCGGCCCAGTCGACCGGCTGCTGTGCCCAGACATGCACAGGCTGTGCATGTCTGTCGGTCGACCGGACCTACATACCGGTCGACCGAAATTAGATGTTTGCTCTCTGTATCTTTCCGGTCGACTGGGTCGGTCGACCGGTAGAAGGAAACTGTGTTTCCTTTCTTGAGATCGGTCGACTGGCAGTCGACCGGAGCCATAACGGCTCTTTTGCCAGCAGGGTCCCGGTCGACCGGCAGTCGACCGGTAGGCCTGCAACACCTCCAACGGCTCTTTCCTCTTTGGGCTGTTCTGAAAAACTGTTTTATTTTCTGTTTTAACAGACTTTTTAGAGGGTTGTTGGGGTGCTTTTGCAGGTGATATTAGCTGAAAAAATCAGAGTTTTTTAACCTATTATCTCCCTATAAATAGTGGGAAATAGGCCTTAGTTATTTACCAAGAAAAAAATACAAGTTTTCATTGTTTTTCAAGAGAAAGAGAAAAATAGTTTAAAGCTTTCATTTCCATTCTTTCAAATTGGTTTTTCAGTTGTTGTTTGATCTCTAATATCACTCTACAACTGAAGCTTTTCTCACCACACTTCATAGAGCCAAAAATTTCATATTCTTTCTATAGGTGAAGTTGTAAAAGAGTGAGAGTGTTTGTAAAAGAGTGTTGTGGTCTAGTTAAAGATCACTATTTGTAATTCTTGTTCTTGTGGAGACAAGCTCCTCGGTGGAGTTTCTTTGTAAGGTGAAGCTACGGGCTTGAGGTCTTTGGAGGCCTAACTTGTACGGGATCCTAAGGGGATAGTGGAAACCCTTCACGGAGTGTGAAGGCGGGGACTAGAGCTACGGGCTCGAACCTCGAAACAAATCACTTTGTTTGCGATTGCTTTTGTGTCATCTTGTCTAATTCTCTCTTGCTTTACTTGCTTTCAATTTATTGCTTGAGAACTAACATTTTATTTGTGCAATCCTTACTTGTTTACTTTTCTTGCTATATTACTTGTGTACATTTCATCATCGCATTTCATACTTGGAATTGTTCGATCACACCTCAATACAACACGGTTGCATTGCGCACCTCTAACCCATTTAAGGGGAATTGGGAGGAAGGAGTTCAGAACCTCGCAAGGGGTATTCGGCTCTTAGTCGTGTTTTGAGAGATCGTTGCATCACTCACTTAAGTAAATTTAAAAAGAGCATTAGATTAGCAATTACACCTATTACCCCCCCTCTAGGTGTATTTCAATTGGTATCAGAGCTTGGACTCTAGGATTTGGCTTAACAACCTTAGAGAGATCCTCATATTGCTAATCATTTCATTCATTTCCACATAGTAAACATGGCCGATGGTATTAAGACACCCCCTAAGTTTGATGGACTTAACTTTCCCATATGGAAGGTTAAGATGACTGTTTTCTTGCAATCTCTAGGTAGCCGAGTTGCAAAGGCCGTGACTAAACAATTTAGTGCCCCCGATGGTGATGAATCTACTTGGTCCGAAATTGAGACCAAGGAGTTTGATGCCAATGCTAGGGCTCATTATGCACTCCTACAAGCCCTCAATGATGATGACATAGCTAGAGTCATCCATTGCAAATCCGCCTATGAGATTTGGACCCATTTGCTAGTAACACATGAGGGGACATCACAAGTGAAGAGGGCCAAGATAGACCTTCTTCGGTCCCAATATGAAAATTTTTGCATGCAAGAGAATGAAACCATAGATGATATGGTTACTAAGTTTATAAAGATTACTAATGGTCTTGCTTCTCTAGGTGAAGAAATCAACAATGATCAAAGGGTGAGAAAGATCATCCGGGCTCTTCCTCCATCATGGGAAGTGAAAGCTACAACATTGAAGGAACTCAATGATAAAGATGAGATTGAGCTCATTGGACTCATTGGGAACTTGAAAACCCATGAGATGGAGAGGAAGGCAAGGGAGGACATGGCACCCTCCAAAAAGAAGACCATTGCCTTCAAAAGTCATGCTACCTACTCCGACGAAGATGACGAAGAAGAAGATGACGAGGAGCTCTCACTTCTAGTCAAAAATGTCCGGAGGATGTACAACAAGGCAAAGTTCCAAGGAAGGAGGAGATGGCAAGGAGGCAAGGAAGAAAGGAAGATCATTTGCTTTAATTGCCAAAAGCCGGGACACATAGTAGCGGAGTGTCCGGACCAAGTAAAGCCATCTTCATCCAAGAAGCCATACAAGAAGAAGGCTATGAAAGCAACATGGGATGACGAAAGTGAATCCGAGGAGGAGATCGACACCGCCAACATGTGCTTCATGGCAAATGAGAGCACAAGCAAGGTAACCCCCTCAACTCTTCTTGATGATGATTTATCCATGGATGAGCTAGGAGAAGCATTTGTAGAACTTTCTCAAAATTATGACTTCATGAAGAAAAAGTACTTGAAAATGAAAAAGGATAATGAATCTTTGAATATTCAAGTGTTAAATCTTTCTAAAGAAAATAGTGACTTGCATTCTTCTTTAGCTTCCACTAAAAATGATTTTGAAAAATATAAGATTGCTTGTAAAGGAAAGACCCCATTTGTAGACTCTAATGAGATTGCCATGCTTAAGGAAAGATTAGACTCATTAGATGTTGTTTTGAAAAAGTGTAGTGAATTTGATAAGAAGAAGATGGAGAATATGTTTCCTAAGAAACAAGTTCCTAAGAAAAATATTCATCATGCTCATGCTCATGCTCATGTACATGCTACACAACCTATGCATCATGGTAAACCCCCAAAGCATGCTCACACTTCACATACACACCATGCATTCATGTATAGAAAAGTGTATTCATGTTCACATTGTGGACGGAAAGGACACTTAGCTAATTTTTGTTATGATAGACTAAGTGCATCACATCATAATGTTTGGGTTCGTAACACTAACTTTCAAGGACCCAAGAAAGTTTGGGTACCAAAGTCAACTATTGTTTTAAATGATGTAGGTACTTTCCAAGCTCAAAGACGTAGAGGTTTATGGTATCTTGATAGCGGTTGCTCAAGACACATGACTTGGGACATCAACAACTTTGCAACCCTATCAAGATATCATGAAGGTGGCACCGTCACCTTCGGAGATGACGCCAAGGGTAAAATCATCGGTATTGGTAATGTAAAACTTGGCACCTCTCCTTTAATTGAAAACGTAGTTTTAGTTGATGGCCTCAAGCATAATCTCTTGAGTGTTAGTCAACTTTGTGATAAAGGTTTTGATGTTGTTTTTGATAATGTTTCTTGTAAAGTGATTGATAGAACTTCTAATGTTTGTGTATTTCCGGTTTTCGTGAAAGCAATGTTTATATGATTGATATGTTAAATATGTCTTGTAATATAACATGTTTAAAAGCCCTCGATGACGACTCTTGGTTGTGGCATAGGAGATTAGGCCACGTTTCATTTGACCATATTTCTAGGCTTAACTCTAAGGAAATGGTGAAGGGTATTCCTTCATTGAACTTTGAAAAGGACCGAGTTTGTGACGCATGTCAATTTGGGAAACAAACTAAGTCCTCATTCAAATCAATTAAGGATATCATGTCATCACGTCCATTGGAGCTAATCCACATGGATTTATTTGGCCCTACACAAACCAAAAGTTTAAGTGGGAGTAGATTTGCTTATGTTTTAGTAGATGATTTTTCACGTTTTACTTGGTTTATTTTCTTGAACATAAAAGTCAAACCTTTTCACATTTTCAAGCCTTTAAGAAAAGAGTTGAAAAGGAAAATGACTCCTCAAATTAAAATAAGAAGTGATAGAGGAGGTGAGTTCATTAACCTTCCCTTTACCACTTTTTGTGAGGAACATGGAATAAAACATGAACTTTCTTGTCCTAGAACTCCACAACAAAATGGAGTAGTTGAGCGGAAAAATCGTACTTTACAAGAGATGGCTAGGACAATGTTAAATGAATATGGTCTACCACATTATTTGTGGGCCGAGGCCGTTCATACTTCATGTTACATTGCAAATCGTGTTTTCCTATGTAAAAATACTACTAAGACTTCTTATGAGATGTATTTTTCTAGAAAACCCAATGTTTCTTATTTCAAAGTGTTTGGTTGCAAATGTTTTGTTTTAAATACAAATATTAATTTGGGAAAATTTGATGCTAGATCATATGAGGCTATTTTTGTAGGTTACTCAAATACTAGTAAGGCTTATAGAGTCTTCAATAGGTCAACTTTGACTATTGAGGAATCTATTCATGTTAAATTTGAGGAATCTAACAAGTTTGTTAAGAATTGTGTAGAAATTGATGCTTTAGATGAAGGCTTGGAGAAAGTGACCTTGGAGGATGCTTCTACCATGGGAGACAAGCCAAAGGATGGTGATGGAAGTGAAGCCAAAGTGGAAGAGGCTCAAGGAAATGAACATCGAGCAAATGAAGAGGAGCCCTCTCAACCACTACCAAAGGATTGGAGATTCAATCCTCATCATCCCAAGGACCTCGTCATAGGTGAAGTATCAAAAGGGGTAACCACTCGCTCTAAGATTCAAGATTTTTGTGGTAATTTTGCTTTTATTTCACACATAGAACCTAAAAATGTCCTCGAGGCCGAGGCCGATTCATATTGGTTGCTAGCTATGCAAGAGGAGCTCAATCAATTTGAGCGCAACCAAGTTTGGCACCTTGTTCCTAGGCCCCAAGATAGACCAACTATTGGCACTAAATGGATCTTTAAGAACAAGTTGGATGAATCGGGTAATGTAGTTAGAAACAAGGCTAGGTTAGTTGCCCAAGGTTACACTCAATCGAGGGAATCGATTTTGAAGAAACCTTTGCACCCGTAGCACGGCTCGAAGCCATACGGATGACCTTAGCATATGCCTCATTTAAAGATTTTAAGTTATTTCAAATGGATGTAAAGAGTGCTTTTCTTAATGGTTATATTGATGAGGAGGTGTATGTTGAACAACCCCCCGGGTTTGTTGATCCTACACACCCTAATTATGTTTATAAATTAGATAAAGCACTATATGGTTTAAAACAAGCCCCTAGGGCTTGGTATGAAAGATTGTCTTCATTTTTGCTTTCAAATGATTTTAAGAAAGGAAAAGTTGATAAAACATTATTTACCAAACATATAGATCTAGATATCCTCATAGTTCAAATTTATGTTGATGACATTATTTTTGGATCTACTAATGTTTCACTTTGCAAGAATTTTGAGTCATGCATGAAAAATGAATTCGAGATGTCTATGATGGGAGAGCTCAACTTCTTCCTTGGACTTCAAATCAAGCAACGTAGTGATGGGACATTCATCAACCAAGCCAAGTACACCAAAGAACTCATCAAGAGGTTCGGGCTTGAAGGATCCAAAGTAGCAAAGACTCCCATGGCAACCACTACGAAACTTGACAAGGACGAACAAGGTAAGGATGTAGACATCAAATTATTTCGTAGCATGATTGGTAGTTTACTCTATCTTACGGCTAGTAGGCCGGATATAATGTTTTCCGTATGTTTATGTGCACGTTTTCAATCATGTCCTAAGGAATCACACTTAATAGCGGTAAAACGCATAATTAGGTATCTTAAGGGCACAATTGATTTAGGTTTGTGGTATCCGAAAACTAACCAATTTACCATGACTAGTTATTCGGATGCCGACTATGCCGGTTGTAGGGTAGATAGGAAGAGCACAAGTGGCACTTGCCAATTCTTGGGCAATTGTCTTGTGTCTTGGTCTTCCAAAAAGCAAAATAGTGTAGCCCTTTCAACCGCCGAGGCGGAGTATGTAGCAGCCGGAGCTTGTTGTGCACAAGTACTTTGGATGAAACATACTCTTCTCGATTTTGATTTACATTTTGATCATGTTAAGATTTATTGTGATAATACTAGTGCTATTCACATGACCAAAAATGCTAATCAACATAGTAAAACCAAACATATAGACATTAGATATCATTTTCTTAGAGATCACTTTGAAAAAGGTGACATAGATATTGATTTTGTTTCCACAGATTTTCAACTTGCAGATATTTTCACAAAACCTTTAGATTATGCAAGCTTTTCATTTATTTGTGGTGAATTGAATGTATGTAAGATTGATACTTAAAATATCTTAGTTTGTTTTGTTTTGGTTTCTAATATGTTTGTTTTGTTTTGTCTTAAAATTTTTTTTTAAAACCTTTTTGATGTATGACAAAAAGGGGGAGAAAATATAAGGGAGAAAATATATGGAGAAAATATATGGAGAAAAATATGTTGTTTGTTTTAAATTTTGTTATTCCTTATGGTAGTTTATTTTTTTGGTGATGATATTTTTCAATGCTTTATGTATGTTTACATAATGTTCATATTCATGTTAAATACATAGCATTGTTTAAGGGGGAGCTTTCCAAGCTCTTTCTTCTTTTATTTGTTTAATAACTCATATGTTTTGTCATCATCAAAAAGGGGGAGATTGTTGGCCCAAGGTTACAATCAACCCATGTTTAGTGTATTTTGATGATTACAAAACATATTAGTTATTTGTACTAATATAAATTGTTGTTTAAGTGTGTTTCAGGTTTATATATTAAAGAGATGAATTCTTCCCTAAAGGAAGGTGTATTGGACTCAAGACAAGTCAAATTGGGCTCAAATTGCAATATTGAAGATCAAGAGAAGATAGCTCAAGTTGAAGTCTTGAAGACCATTGTAGTTTGTAAGTTTAGTTTTGTAAAGATAGAATATGTGAAATTTGGCTCTAGGATTTGCACACACATTTGTTTTGTATGTTTCTATGTTTTCAAAATATTTATTTCTAGGTTTATGCCTTAGTTTATACATACATGTACCCAAAGCTTTACATCTTCAAAAACTTGTTTAAATACATGTATATAAACTATTTTCAGCATAAAACTTAGCTTCAGATTTTTAAAGATTTTATACAAAATTTTTCTATCTTAAAATCTGCCCAGAAAAACAGTTTTCCAGGCAGACCGGTCGACCGGCCCAGTCGACCGGCTGCTGTGCCCAGACATGCACAGGCTGTGCATGTCTGTCGGTCGACCGGACCTACATACCGGTCGACCGAAATTAGATGTTTGCTCTCTGTATCTTTCCGGTCGACTGGGTCGGTCGACCGTAGAAGGAAACTGTGTTTCCTTTCTTGAGATCGGTCGACTGGCAGTCGACCGGAGCCATAACGGCTCTTTTGCCAGCAGGGTCCCGGTCGACGGCAGTCGACCGGTAGGCCTGCAACACCTCCAACGGCTCTTTCCTCTTTGGGCTGTTCTGAAAAACTGTTTTATTTTCTGTTTTAACAGACTTTTTAGAGGGTTGTTGGGGTGCTTTTGCAGGTGATATTAGCTGAAAAAATCAGAGTTTTTAACCTATTCTCTCCCTATAAATAGTGGGAAATAGGCCTTAGTTATTTACCAAGAAAAAAATACAAGTTTTCATTGTTTTTCAAGAGAAAGAGAAAAATAGTTTAAAGCTTTCATTTCCATTCTTTCAAATTGGTTTTTCAGTTGTTGTTTGATCTCTAATATCACTCTACAACTGAAGCTTTTCTCACCACACTTCATAGAGCCAAAAATTTCATATTCTTTCTATAGGTGAAGTTGTAAAAGAGTGAGAGTGTTTGTAAAAGAGTGTTGTGGTCTAGTTAAAGATCACTATTTGTAATTCTTGTTCTTGTGGAGACAAGCTCCTCGGTGGAGTTTCTTTGTAAGGTGAAGCTACGGGCTTGAGGTCTTTGGAGGCCTAACTTGTACGGGATCCTAAGGGGATAGTGGAAACCCTTCACGGAGGTGAAGGCGGGGACTAGAGCTACGGGCTCGAACCTCGAAACAAATCACTTTGTTTGCGATTGCTTTTGTGTCATCTTGTCTAATTCTCTCTTGCTTTACTTGCTTTCAATTTATTGCTTGAGAACTAACATTTTATTTGTGCAATCCTTACTTGTTTACTTTTCTTGCTATATTACTTGTGTACATTTCATCATCGCATTTCATACTTGGAATTGTTCGATCACACCTCAATACAACACGGTTGCATTGCGCACCTCTAACCCATTTAAGGGGAATTGGGAGGAAGGAGTTCAGAACCTCGCAAGGGGTATTCGGCTCTCAGTCGTGTTTTGAGAGATCGTTGCATCACTCACTTAAGTAAAATTTAAAAAGAGCATTAGATTAGCAATTACACCTATTCACCCCCCCTCTAGGTGTATTTCAATTATTGCTTACTTACCATTTGCTTCATTTGCACTCGCTGGGTTACCCATTAACAACCCTGAATTTGTATGTTCAGATTTAGCACGTTGGACCGAGGTGGACCCTTCAGCTGAGGATCAGGCCTACTTCGACGAGCAGGCGGATCAGCCATAGCTTCGTCCTGTCTTTCCCCGCTCGCGAGATTCTCTTTTCCAGCTCGTCAGTTATTATCTTTTGTACTCTGTACAGTCTACTTTTGTACTATCTGGTGATGTAATATTATATCACAATATGTGATGACTAAGTACTTGTATTATTTTGTGTTGGAATGTATAACACCACATATTTTTGCACTCTGATCCCTATATTGTGTTGTATTAATGTTTAGCGTACATACGTGATGGTACCATCGCCTTGCGTATGTACGTCGCAGTGGCGTCCCCGTACCCGTCGGATCGAGGCGCCACAGGTTGGTATCAGAGCCTAGGCTCTCACACCTTCAATACAACTAGTCTGCAAATTAATGTTAGATTAACTTGGGACTGAGTCACACGAGTCTTTGTTATATGATTGGAACGAGAAATTGTATTAAAAATAGTTTAGAAATTCTTAGTCTCGTTTCAATGTAAGCGCGTAGCACAGGCTAGACGGGTCGATCCACAGGGAAGGATGCGATGCAAGCGTTTCGGACGATCTTCTCTGTATTACACTTAGAATAAAACAAAAGAGAAAGATTGATTAGATTTGAATGATTTGAGATATATGGTTTACTAATCATCTACCACAACCCATAGTGTTAGTCTCAAATAGTGAATATCATATTGAAACAAGTAACATCCATCCTAGGTTATTAATTGAAATTCAAGCAAGATGAATAATATTGGAACCCTAACTAGTGTGCACTAATAAAGATTAAATAGTTGTTCATCCTAATTTCTAAGTATAGCATAAGAGAAGTTTTCACTTAAAGTTATGCTATCAAAGTTCTTGAGTATGAGCTTATGAAGAATCATCTAAAAGTGTAACCTAAATTAAGAAAACCTAATTATCAATTCATCTTCAAGAAGACTATTTTAATCCTAGGGTTTCTAAAGATGGATATGAATCAATTCACTTTCTGAACTAGACTAGGGTTGATCAAGAGATTAGCAAACCACAAATTGACTTTAGTTATTCATCTTTTTTTATTTTATTTTCAATTTTTGTTTTTAATGTGAAAAATTGCATGAAAGAGAAAAGAAGACAAATAATCGATCTAAGCAGAAAACACAATTAAATAATAACAAAATTTAATAAGAAAGAAGAAAGTGTAACCTTTTATTGAATGTCACTTCCAAATATAAAGCTCCTATCCTTCTTCAAAATATGGTTCTTTGAATAAAAACGAAATTACAAGAATTTTTGAAAAGAGAAAATCTAAAGAAAAACCCTAGCTCCCGTCTCTGGATGCCCCCTCTCTGCTGCTCTGCAGGGGTATTTACAGGAGATATAGGAAGTAGAGTCCTATTACAACTCCCCCACGAAAACAGGTAACCATCCCTATCCAAATACCCGCGGAAACGCGGCTATGGCCGCATTTTCGCGGCTATAGCGTGGCCACTGGCCACGCGTTTTCTTGCGTGGCCTCCTTTGGTCCGTCCATCTGGGTATCTCCTTCTGGATTCTACATACAGACTCTTTATCTTGAGAATTCGGGATAACTTGGGAAGCAAGTTATCATAAATCCGAATTTTTAAATGATTTTTATCTTTAAACTCTTCTCCTTTTATCTTTAGCCTTGTCTTGCAAGCAACTAGAGTTGAGTAGAAGTCCATCTCATCTTATCTTTTTCCTCTTCTTTTAGCAGTTAGGAGTTCTATCTTATCCTTCCTTTTCCTCCCTTAGATTTTAAATAAAGAATTTAAAATCCAAGTTTAGATTAGGTTAGATAATGTAGAAACTTCTAAATTACTACAATTTTTGCATATGGGCTTTTTGGGCTTCTGGGCTTTATTCAGGCTTTATTTCTTTATTTTTTTAATTACTCAAGGCCCGCACACATTAAATAATAAAATATTAGTAATAGTGCATAATTAAAGAATAAATAGGAAAATATGATAGTAAATGTGGTGATAAATATGCACTTTTTACTACCTATCATTATACATTCCAATCATAGGTACAAAGTTATCTATTCTTTCCTTGAAATTCATCCCTTAACTTCTGAAATCTCATATTTCGTCATCTTTTCAGTCAGCTCGAATATGGAGAGACGGAGGACACGTAACGGTCCCGACACTTCCCGTGAATATCCGTACAGGGAGAACGACATGATGAGGATACTCCAGGGGATGATGATTAGCCAGCAGCAGCGGACAAAGCTCTTGCGATAAGGATTGCTGATTGCACCCCTAGAGCAGAGGCTGGGTACCATATCAGATTTTAGGAGGTTGCAGCCGGCAAAATTTTCAGGCATGGAGAAGCCTCTGGATGCAGAGCAGTGGTTGATCGACATGACTGATCTTCTGAATGCGGCCAGAATTCCTGATGAGAACTAAGTAGAAGTGGCCAAGATCCAGCTGAAAGATGTGGTGAGGACCTGGTGGCTAGCCGAAGAGGTGAGGCTGGAGAAGCTTATCTCTTGGGACTAGTTCTCCAAGGGCTTCTATGAGAGGTTTTTCCCTGCAACTGCTTAGAAGGATATGGAGGAGCAGTTTATCAAGCTGCAACAGTGGAATCAATCGGTGGATGAGTATGCTGCTGAATTTCTGAGACTTAGTCGGTTTGCACCATATATGGTGGCCGATGAGGAGAAGAGAGCTAGCAGATTTCAGCAAGAATAGAGGGTGGATATCCAGATGTTACTTATACCCCACCAGCTGAAGATATACTCCTAAGTTCTTTCTATAGCTCATGATGTGGAGCAGGGATTGGAGAAGAAGAGGAGGGTTGAGCTGCAGCACAAGCCTATGAAGTGCCAATTCCAGCAGGTACCCAGAGGGAATCCAGTCAGATCTTTTGGTGCCCCAGTAGCCAAGCTCAGCAGCTTGTGTGTAGATATTGTCAGAAGCCTGGACACAATCAAAGGAACTGCCATATAGCCAATGGGCTGTGTTTGGCATGTGGATCCTGCAACCGCTCAGTGGGAGAGTGTCCATTCAAGAAGACCTAGAATGCAGCTCCAACACCACTAGCACTTCCAGCTCGAGTGCACCACCAGCACTTCCAGCTCGAGCAGCTCTCCCAGCATTTTCAGCGCCACCGATGAGGAGAAATTCAGGACCAGTGGGCAGAGGAGCTCCACTTCCTCCCCAGTGTTGGACTCTGGGTCAGGCTCAGAGGGGACCCAGGACTGGAGTAGGCTGTGGGTGTTTGGTGGGAGAAAAATTCGTGTAAAATTTCCTTGAATCAATTGAAAATTACAACGGACTTATACTCTGATTACAAGGGAGGGAGGATATTGAGTCTTGAATCTTCCCTTTGTTTAATGCTGGGTTCTTCAGGTGGCGGTGGAAAGTGAATCTTGTTTTCCGTTGACCGGGTGAACGTCAAGAACTTTTGGGGATCTTCTCTTTGGATGGTGGACGGAGTAACATAGCTCTGTCGACCAGAAATCTCAAAGAGATTATAGGCAAAGATTAACTTGTACGCAGTAAGTTACTTGAAGAGTTGAACTCTCTTTCCTTCTCTGTGGAAGCTCTCAAGTCAAGATCTAATTGACCAACCGTTTCTACATAGCAATGGGGCTATTTATAGAGGTTTCAAGGGTGAACGTGCCCCTAAAACGCTTCATAATGGGGGTTAACTTCCCCGTTATGTGGGCAGTGATTGACCCTATAACAAGGGCAGTTATAACTGAGACGCGAGTTTCGACCCTCGCTCCTAGGTGTTGCAGTGTTGTTGAGACGCGGGTTTAGACCCTCGCGTCTTCGTGCTGTAGTGATGGCTGAGACGCGGGTTTCGACCCTCGCGCCTTGGTGCTGCAGTGCTGCTGAGACGCGGGTTTCGACCCTCGCGCCTTGGTGCTGCAGTGCTGCGGAGACGCGGGTTTTGACCCTCGCACCTTGGTGCTGTAGTGATGGCTGAGACGCAAATTTTGATCCTCGCGTCCTGGCGCGGCTTTGATGGCTATAATTAGCCCTGTGTCCAGAGCTTGGAACTCTGCTTTTTGGTGACTTGTCTTTTAGTGATCTTTAGACAGCCTACAGAACCCCATCCAAAATTTTTGATATTCCGCAGTTATCTGAACGGATTTCGAAATACTTTGGACTCTAGCTAAATTCACCCTTATGATTGGACTGACAATGCTCCGGGCTTGATCTTGTTTGGAGTATAGCCTTCGTGAGTGTACTGTGGAACTCGTTGAAGCCGCCAAAACTGATCGTGTTGACTGTCTAGATGCACAGTCTAAACCTTCCCGATATTTTAAGTTTGTCGTTGGTGTACTTTAAACCAGGGGTGGGCAGTCGTCTGCTTGTGCCAGTGTACTGTTGAACTGAATTGCAGAAGCAAGGATTGAATGCCAGTTCTGTGGACGCAGGGGTACTACTATTTTAAAGACACGCCTTCTATAGGGGTGTATCTTTTGGGATAAAAACGCGACTGTTACTCCATGAGGTAGACGCGACTTTGGCCGGGTTGAAAAGATGCGATCTTCGGAGGGATGCGTCTTTTGGAATGAAGACGCGGCTTTCCGGACGCAACTCTGGCCATTTTGAGAAGGGACGCGTCTTTAGAGATGAAGACACAACTGTTGGATGCGAATCCGTGCCATGAGTATGTTGTCACGTGTCCTGTAGAATTAATGGGACATCTTCTTTTTGGCGTGCGAACTTCACGCTGCATTTAATGCGCTATCCACGCGTCAGGCGGTGATTAGGCGTCGAGCCAAGCGCCGCGTATCTTTGCGAATCACTGTGCATATAAAAGGCAACAGTCCTTCAAGAGTCATCATTAGACTTTCCTTCTTCTTCGTTTGCATCTGCTAGGGTTTGAGAAAGAAGCTTTCTTTGTTCTCCTTGTTTCCTTCATCGAACATCGAATCCTCGATCACAATGGCACCAAAGGCTAAGCATACTGCTTCGTCTTCAAAGGCCATCATTCCTGAGACTCAAATGGGCAGTTCCTCCATGCAGGAAATCCCTATTTCAGGTAAAAAAAAAAGCCATCGGACTTGATTTCCACCATTAAAGGGGTTTATAGAGTTCTTAAAATCCTTTTTGAATATGAACCGCCAACGCGAGCTCAAGCCCGTGTTTAATCGTCAGGCACAGTTTTTAAGTCGATCAACAGGGCGCAGGTTTAATGACCTCTGCTTCTTTTATCTGCTCAAATCTGCGTCTCTTGTTGAGCCCCAATGAACCTTGCGTTTTGGATTCAACACTTAGAATATTTCTGAGTGTGAAAGATTCAGACGCAGATTTCTTATGACTCTTGCGTCTTGTGAAATCAGATGATGGTCCTCATGAACCTTGCGTCTGAGTCCAATACTTAGAAATTTTTCATAAGTCTTGGATTTTTAAAACGCAGGCTCCATACTAGCCTTGCGATCATTAGATCTGGACGCAGATTTTGATGATCTCCGCATCTGGGTTTATTTCTGCGTTCGAGTTGTAAACACTTAATCATTTTCTTTCAGATTTCTAATCAAGTGTTATTTTCTTTTGCAGTGAGATATTCCTCCAATCCTCTCTCCAAAAAGTGCCACTCGGGCACGTAGGTGGTGCTGACTGCAATCTAACCTTCGCGTTGCAGAAGACTGCTCCTATGACCACTGACAAGTCGAAGGAGCGAAGGGAGAGGATCTCTAAGGTCGACATGAGGACCTTCCGGGAAATTATGACCGACGGAGAATTTGAGACGGATTCACGTACTCCGTTAAATAAACCCGTCTTCTTCTTTGGAGACAATATTGGCGAGGATGGTAGCATCTTGCATGACGGTGATTACAAGTGGCTTCGCCAGATAGGGGATAGGAAATTCTTTCTTCCCAATATGGAGAGAATGTATCCCTTGTCCTATCTTCAGCACATGTCTGTCCACCGAGCAATGGAATGGGAGCTAACCCGATCTGTCCCCGGTGTCTCCCTCGGCATACTAGGCACCAAAACTGTACACTCTGGCAGACACGGGAAGGAAATTTTTGGTTTATTTCCTGGATTACTCAGGTCTGAATACCCAATAGGGGAAACCCCTCGGCTCAGCACTACCTTCATTAATCAATTCATGAAGGTAAGGGGTGATTTTCCAATTGACTTCCGCTCGCTCGGGTGGGTTCATTCTTCTGACAAGTCCTGGTGGGCAAGATGGTGGGCTTTGTCCTCGCCGAACTTGGAGCTCTGTTGGAACAAGTGAGATTGCATCATGCGGTCAGGGCTGTGCAGTGTGGCATCCCACAAAGTTCCCACAATTTTTATGGGATCCTGGAGCACTACAACCCTTTGACGGGGACATTCTTCACCCCGGTCGGAGAAATGGGGCTCGCCCTGCATGAACGATATGAATTTTGGAGGCTGGTTATGGGAGACGCCCCTTATGAAGAATACGTTCCAACTTCTGAGGAGCTTCATCTCTTGAGGAAAGAGTGCCCTCAGATATATGAGACTTACTGGGAAGTGTTGTGTCACTTTCACATCTGCGATCAAATAACCTCCTGGAGGACTAGGGGAGTTAAGCAGATGTCTTGGGCCAGCTACCTATTTAATGGTATAACTGAGAAAGATCACTCAATGACCATTCTAACTCCCAGCTCCGACGAGGAAATCGCCGAGAGGATTGATGCCTCTGTGAGTTCTTATACCACAGAGTCGAATGAAGACACTTTCAAACCTGATACGGTTTTTGAAAGTTTCCATCATCAAGCCCGGGTCCCCATCTCTGACCAGGCATTACTGGCGGGCCTCCTCATGCTGTGGCTGAAGCGCTGCGTAGTGCCGACACTGCCGCATGAAGTGATTGTTGATGATGTGGTGTACCCGACAGTCTTGTTGGCCTATGGCAGGTCCATCGCTCTCCTTCCGGCAATGGTGGCCAGAATCCAAAGTGGATTACGGGCCCTGGCTCAGAGCCTGTGCAGAGTGGAGGCCATCGTCGACTCAGAAGGTAGACCGGAGGTTGACTCTGAGGGGGGGCAGAGAGTAAAGACTCCCAACCCCCGGATCAAGCTTCCCTACACGTACCTGATGGCTTGGTACGTTATGCACTACCCCTCACTGATGACGTCGGTGTCTCAATCTGAGGGGTTTGTCCCTCTTGTGCAGCGGCTGGAGAGTTCGAGCTGGTCCCACTACTATATGTTCTACGTTCGGAAATGTATTCTGAACGTTTCGAATTATCATCTCGACCGCTGCTTCCCCGAGATTACCGGTGCATCTTATGGGGATAAATTTGCAGACCTCACAGGTCTGGACGACTTCATGAGGTTGCCATCGGGAGTCTTCTGGTGGCTTATCAACATTCGGCCCGGGTATCTGCTCTTTCGGCAAGGGAACTCATGTACAATTGAGCCCTATATGCCGAATCGTTTTGCCCGACAATTCGGTTATGATCAACTATATGTCGGCAATCCCAACACCAACTCTCCTTCAGTGGGAATCTATTTGAAGGTGCTCGGGCTTGGTATTATAGTGTGGCTGGAGGGACAAAGGCCATTTTCCGCTTGCCTGACAAGACTCCTAACTGCTACGCAAGCCTCGGTTTCTGCACTTGGTACTTTCAGGCTAGCAAGATGCCTGATTATTTAATAAATTACTCATGTATCAAGGGCATTAATGCATCCTATGAAAACAAATTGGTGTCCAACAAGCGCATGCGAGGCATCGATGAATACCAGGTAGCTAAGAAAGAGGCCAGAGGGGAGACAGGGGCGGAGCTGAGAGCTGCAACACCTAAGGAGTAGCCTGCTAGAAGACGTCGACGGGCGGTGCCTAAACGTCCCCATGGCTCTACTTCCATAGTTGAGCCTACCCCGAAAAAGGCCAGGAGAGACTCGGCGGCTGAAGCTTTCATGTCCGAGGCCGTCCCTTCCGGTGTTGAGGAGCAGAGGGAGGAAGAGAAGGAGGAAGACGAAACCCCCTTGTTCGTCCTCGTGGATTGCGCAGCAGGGGCCCTGTGATTTTAGAAGAAGGGGAGCTTGCTAATGAACCCACTGCAACTGATGAGGCTGAGCGACTCGAGATTAACCTGGTGGGAAGGGATGATGTTGAGCTTCCACGGATCTCAACTCAGCCAGGGTCTTCTTCAGCTCAAGCGAGGAGAGATGAGGCACCACAGCCTGGGTCTCTTGGTGAATTAATGCCCAGCAACGGGTAGTCGACCCCAGCCCTACTACTGGGATACTCGGTTGTAAGGTCTCGATTGCCGAGGCCACTTATGTTGCACTATCGTCTTCCTCGTCTGGAGAGTATGAATATTCTTCGGGCGATGAAGTCGATTTTGGCGATGAACTCGCTCCTCCAGATCCGAGTAAATTCTCATATATTTGGAGGAAGAGATACAAGGGTGTGACCCTGTGACGGTGTCGCCATTAGCAACAATTGCTCCTGCTGAAGGTACTCTCATTGTCTTTTTGACCCAGTTTCTCTTTTAACTAGGGAAAGGTTCTGACGTTTTCCCTTTAATTTTATGCTACAGGGCTGGCCGTGGACAGTGAGGCTGCAACTTCCTCCCACATCGAGAAAATGATACAAGAGCTGGCCCAGCAGGAGAGCGTTGAGGCTCCTGCTACTGAAATACCTCAAGAGAGGGCAATTATTGAAGTTGGGGAAACCTCAACCCTACAAGATCTGCCTAGGAATTCGCCGTTTTCGAATCCTCAGCTTGGTAAGAAAATATCGATGCTTTGAATGTCCTCCTTTTTATTGTCATGGTTGACGTTTTGGTGATTTGCAGAGAGCGCTGAGGGAGCTCAGGTAGAGGATCTTGCGGTCAGTGTCGACCCAGAAGGCAATACAATTCAAGTCTCGACCGACGGCCCCGAAGAGGTCAGGTTTGCTGCTACTTCAGTCGCTGCGGAGGCTGCTACGATGGCAACTGCCCTAGAAGTGTCGGCGACCATCTCAGCTTCTGATGAACCTGTCGTTGACATCTCTCCTGCGCAAGACGAACTGATTTTTGCCTCTCGTCCTGTAGTGGAAAGGGGATCCGGGAGTTCGTCAGCGGAATTCCCTCCAGCCAATGATATCATGGAAGAACTGGCACGTCAAATGGTGCAGCAGTTCTTTGCATCCATGCGATCATGCATTGACTTCATCCTTTCTGGGGGCAGCTCTTTCGAGTTTGCTCGAGTACTTCTTGAAAATCTGATCGGGAACATCGGTCATACTAGAGGTCCTTCACAGGCCAGGGCATGCCTGATGCTGGTGGAGCAGTTGGGAAGTGACTTAAAAGAGCTCAAGTCCTTGAAAGATGCTGGCTCAGTACACGAGGCTCAGGCGATCCTGAATAGGCTTCTTGCTGCTCAAGAACAAGAGGGGAAGGAGATGGAGGAACAAATAGCTGAAGAGACCCGCCAGCTCCAATATTTTCAGGCTGACCACCAAAGGCTGATTGGCGATTCAAAAGAATCTGAAATCGTCATGCAGAGCGCAGAGCAGGTTATTATCACTGCTCGGGTCACCATAGCCAAGGCAGAAGCCTTGATTAAAATCAACGAGTAAAAACTTGCCATTGCCAGGAAGAAGCTGGAAGAGCTGGAAGCTGCCAAGACGCAGGCTGAAGAAAACCTCTCCACTCATTTCTCCAGGTTGGAATCTCTACGAGCGCAGCTGGCTGCGAAGAAATTCTTATCTGAGGAGGAGTTACGGGTCCAATCTCTCATGGAGGCTGAGAAAGCGCGTCAGCATGAGATGCATCGCCTCCGAGAACAAATCCGTTCTTTGGCGAATCAAGATTATTAGTCTCCCCCTTTTTTTGGTAAAGAAAAGAGCGTTTTGTATTACTTTATCATTTTTGGCTCAAGTAATAAAAGTCTTCGAAATTTTGCTCCATCTTCATTGTTTCACTGTAGATGACTTCAATTCCCTAATCGCAGTCTTTGATTGTATCCTTGACTGGCCATGAATAATAAACTCAGGCTGAACTGAGTTCTTGGGCGGGACGCGGCTCTGATTTATAGTGGAGACGCGGTCCTGGGAAACGCGATTCTGACCTGCTAATTGAGACGCGGTTCAAGCTTACGCGAAGGACGCGGCTTCAGTTATGGAAGGACGCGACTCCCTGGACGCAGCCCTTAATTCTATCTAGACGCAGAATTCAGGATGCAGCGAGGATGCAGTCTTATGCTTCTCAAAACTGACGCGTAGGTATGAGGACGCGACACTGTCTTAGTAGAGACGCATCTCTAGACCCTTGACTCAGTGCAAACTCAAATTATATTGAGTTTATAATAGGAACACAAGTGTCATCTTGCAATGTAGACGCAGCTCCCGGATACCTATGAATGACATAGGCCTTCTCTATTGTAGATGCAGCTCTATGTGATTTCAAAGTGCGACCCCAGAATGGGTCCCTTTTGCTGATGGGACGAGGCTTTGAACCGCTCCGAGAGACGCAGTCACAGTTCTCTTAACTGGAATGAAAAAGGACGCCGTCTTCGAATTCATAAAGGGACGCAAGTTCCTGGACGCGGCTCTCGGGCCTGCATTTGGTGCAACTTCTCAGGCGTTACATGCATCTTGTCATAAAGATTTTGTTAGATCTTTAAATATCAAGTCGACGTTGACGATTGGGGACTCGCATCATCCGATGTTTCCTGAAGCGGTAGTCCACGCATCAGCCCTTCATTGGGTTTAGACATTAACGCCTTTTAATGCTAAATCGGCACTGGCGGTTGGAGGCCTGCGTCTTCGTTGCTTCCCGAAGCGACAATCCACGCGTCAGTCCTTCATTGGGCTTTGACATTCGTGCGGGAATTAAGGCTGACGGTTCTGATTAGTGAGCCATTAATTACAGGCTTTATGGGTTGCCTAAAAATAGGCCTCACCCCCTGCTTTTAACAGTCTGTTACTTAGACTATTTTCCCTCGAGAGCGAGCGCTCTGAGGGATTCCATCTTCTTCCTGTAAGGACTTTTTAATGGGATTTGCCCCTATGGACGATGACGACCCAAAGCTTTCACGCTTTGCTTTAATCTCTCCAGAAGATTATCACTGTCAAGCGATTTCAAGAACAAAAAGCGTCTCTTTGAATACCCTTTATGTCCGCGCCTTGATGCAGAAAGTTCAACCCTCAACGGGTTATTCTGTGGGTATGACTTCCTGGTTTGCCATGAAATTTTCAGCCCACTGGGTTTTAGTTTTGCTATCTTTTAAAGAGATTTATCTTCTTGACCTTCTCATAAAATCTGACTGGTGCGCCCATCATTTGAAAGTTGCACCATTGAGACTTCAGATGAAGTGCACATTGATTGAGTGTAAACTCTAACTCAGAATCCTCTGGACGCGAGTATAATGGACTTTTACATCTGGACCGCGAGCTTTCCATACAGAGCTCGCGTCTGAGGCTGTAGACTTAGAAGAATTTCAACTCAGATCGAAGGTTTCAGACTTGAATGTAGCAACCCCTGTTTATCAAACAGGGAGATGGCAATTTTCGCGTCTGATTCTCTTCGCGTCTCATATTTTAGACGCGGGTGCAAAACTGGAATGTGTTCGAATCTGTGTGTATCACAACTTTGATCGCATCTATTTCTGTCGCAGCAGAATTTTGATTTGCTGCGTGGGTCATCCCTGCGTCTGAAGCTTTCAGCAATAGCTGTGTCTGTCACTTAGTTTTTCTGTTGAAGTATCCTGAGCTTCTAATCTTCTGATTTTTGCTTCTCGCAGGTAGGCTTAATCATCCTTTTTCATATCCGCTGGGCCCCTGGGAGAATATTTCGGCCAGCGACCTGTTCGACGGTCGACCACTGGAGAAGAAGTCATGGCTCCTATTCTCGGGAGACGAGGATCTGACATCCGCCGAGACCTTATTGGACATGATGCACTAGTCATGCTTCTGACATGGCGTGGTCACAGTGG
The DNA here is from genome assembly GCA_038442645.1 of Agave tequilana. Taxonomy (NCBI): domain Eukaryota; kingdom Viridiplantae; phylum Streptophyta; class Magnoliopsida; order Asparagales; family Asparagaceae; genus Agave; species Agave tequilana. The sequence continues at coordinate 23,855 of JAVJIF010010322.1, forward strand.
GTATGGCGGTGGATATAGTAGTGGGTATGGTCTTGGATTCTCCCTTCACTTACCCTAGAAGTGGCATCGATGAAAACTCCATGCTCATTGGATGACTTTCTGGTGGTGGAGGTGTTCATCGACGAAGGATCATAGTTCACTTCGGTTGGTCAGATGGAATCAGAAGGTTCTGCTGCCTTTCGACCTCAAGAAACACCATTGTTCTTGGTCAACAATGGACTCTTTCGATGTTCACGCCATGCATGGTGACGTAATCAGCCTCCAGACGTTATCACGGTGCTCAACCCATCTTTGGCGCCCTTTCGAACATCTTGTACTTGGAATGGTGAGAAGCTTCAAGGAGTGAGTGCAACCTTTAAGAGAGAGGGACTTCTTTGTATTCCTTTATTGTAACACTCAATCTTATTGTATAAGAGAGCATTTTGTATCCCTTTCATATGTTGGATATAAATAAAAGTGACACTTTTTTCTCCTTCTATTGTCTTGAACTCCCTTTTTTTTAAATCAGACGAATAGAAGCAAAGAATCTTTGACTTGTCAAAACTATGATGATAATCTTAACGAGTCAAATTTTGTAGAGAGAGATCCTATTTCAGGAATTCAATAATGCTGTCAGAGGTGTGATATTAACTTGACAAGGGATAAGATAATTTTTGTGGACCTGCCACTCTATAAAGGAAAGTGACAGGTGAAACTTGTACCCCCAGGGAAGATGAGCTTTTATCAGAGGTTAGGGATTAACTTGATTAAGATCAGCTGGGGATCTAATGAAAACACTGTTAACGGTGTAATGTTAACCTAACAATGTTTTTAGGTAAACTTGTTGTTCTGTTGATGAGAATAACAAGTGAGACTAGATTCGCGGGGGATCTAGGAAAGTTTTTACCATTAGAGGTGTGATATTAACTTAACGGGTTGAATGTAGTCTTGTCAGAAGTGTGATGTTAACTTGATAAGAATGTGAGTCAGAGGTGTGATATTAACTTGACTCGAAAGCATTTCAGTTTTATTTGGGAAAACTGAAAGTATCACTGCCATAGGTGTGATGTTTAACTTAACAGCGAGGGTAATGCTAGAGGTGTAATTTTGAACTTGGCATTGGTCATCTCGACTTTGACAAGGAAGTCCGAGGGAAAGTCATGGCCTTAAGTGTATTGTTAAACTTAGCAATGACTTGGACGCTTGAGGTGTAGTATTAAACTTAGCATCATTCATTTCAGCTTCGATATGGAAGTCTGAGGGAAAAATGGCTGTCAGAGGTTTAACATTGAACTTGGCAGCAACTTAATTACCGTTAGAAGTGTAATGTTAACTTAATAGTAATTTGTCAGAGGTGTGGTATTAACTTGACAAAAATTGGTTTGCGATACAAGCAATTTGAGGGCCTGCCATTCCATTGATGAGAATTGACAAGTGAAGTTTGAAGTGCCAGAGGTATAGTGTTAACCTGATAAATTTGAAGGTTTGCTACTCCATATAGGGTTAACAAGTAAGGTTTGTACTTGATAGGGAGTATTGAAAATTTTCATTACCAGAGGTATAGTATTAACATAGCAATGATTATACTTTGTAGACTTACCATTCTGTGTATGAGAATTGGTAAGGGATTTTGGACGAGAGGGTAGAACTACTTCCACATAGGATTTTTAGCAAACCCTCAGCTATCAACGGATTTAAGGTACCTTTACCAACTACTGTTTGAGTTAGGCTAGCCATGCTATTCCCCTCAGTATAGTGAGTTGTCGAAGACTTATGTTGGGCTTAGAAGCCAACATTTCCTCTATCCTTAGCCGTTGGAGGCGTTGGATGTTAATGAAGATGGGAACATTAGAACCTAAGTTTCGCCTTTTGTCTCCTTATCAATATTTACATCATGCATCATAGTGCTATCAATGCGCTATTAGCTTGTCACTGATCTATCGTGATATAACATAATGAAGGAAAGAAACTTTTCTTGGATCTGGAGTTTTGATCAGAGGTGTACTTTTAACTTGATCGGCGGAGGAGTACCATTAAGGATAGTACTTCTTCAGGAACCTGCCATTGATCGGCATCATGAGTGTATCGCCATTTGAGGTTATGAGGCGATATGATCCATTTGAGTAGACTGACTCTGCTACAAATGGTCCTTTCCATTTGGGCTGGAATTTCCCTTTTGTCTTATGTGTCATCACCATAGGTCTTCTGACGGCTAAGACAAGATCGCCTTTCTTGAAAGTTCGCACTTTAACTTTCTTGTTGAAGGCTCTGATAATCCGGGCTTGGTAGAGCTCGATCTGTTATTGGGCCTGCAGACGTTTATCATCCAAGGCCTCCAATTCTTGGAGTCGCTGCCGATGCTTCTCCTCCTTCGTCATCTCCGCTGTCAAGGTGATGCGTAGAGACGGAATTTGGATTTCCAGTGGAAGCACGGCTTCACACCCATATACCAAAAAAAATGGTGTAGCTTTAGTTGGGGTTCGAACAGTTGTGCGATAGGCCCATAAGCATTCACCTAGCTTGTCGTCCCAGTCACGCTAACTTTTCGAGACGAATTTCTTGAAAAGTTTGCCAATGGTTTTGTTGAAAGATTCTGCGAGACCATTAGCGGCGGGATAGTAGTTGAGGACACACTCTGGATTCTGAACTTAGTGCAGAACTTTTGGAAAGCCTGACTGACGAACTGGGGTCCATTGTCATGGATAATTCGCCAAGGTACCCTAAAACGGTAAATGACATGATGTTTAACGAATTTGATCACGTCAGATGACTTCACCTCCTTCAAAGGAATGGCCTCAGCCCATTTGGAGAAATAATCGGTTATGGCCAAAATAAACCGATGTCCCTTTGATGATGGTGGGCTGATAGGGCCAACCACATCCATTCCCCACATCTCAAATAGCCAGGTAGAAGTCGTAGAGTGAAGGTACCCTGGTGCTTGATGGATGAAATCGCCATGTACTTGGCAGGCGTGACATCTTTTGGTATAAGTGATAGCGTCAGCAATCAACTTGGGCCAGTAATATCCAACTTTTGGAGTCGATATGCAAGTTTTGGGCCAGGTTGATGGGCTCCACACATACCGTCATGGGCTTCTTTCAATATCTCCTGTGCCTCTTTTGGTGAAAGGCAGCGGAGTAAGATCCTGTCATGCGATCGACGATACAATGTTCGCGTAATCACATTATAGTAGAATTTGGGGGCTTTCCTTCGAATGGCAGCCGCTTCTTTGTATCCTCAGGCAGGATGCCATACAAGACATAACCAATATAAGGGAATCGCCAGTCTCTACGCTTTGGACCAGCTGACGACTCAAGAACTTTTTTGCCTTGACAATCTCCCGTTGGCTCCTGGTAGTCCTCAAGAGCAATTCTCGGACAATACAGGTTGTGGCTGTGGACAAATATTTTCTCCACTGTTCCGGCTGGAAGAGCTAAGGAGGCAGCGAGGGACGCCAGTGCGTCTGCATGCGCATTTTGCTTGCGGGGTATATGGTCAATGTAGAAGTTTGTAAACCTCTCGGCCATGTGGACAGTTGCGTTGTAATTGGGTACTAGGTCTTCATGTCTGACTTCGTACTCCCGGCGAACTTGACGGACGATAAGTTTGGAGTCACCATATGCCTCGAGATTTTTAACGCCAATCTCATCGGCGAGTTGCATCCCAATCAAGAGGGCATTGTACTCTGCTACATTATTGGAACAAGGCTCGGTTAATGAGACAGCTCGAGGAATCATATAATTCTGTGGGGAGACGAGTACTACTCCTACTCCTGCCACTATATGTCCTTTTGGGCTTGTTCTCGATGCACCATCAAAGAAAAGTTGCCATACTTGTCTTTCAAACGATGTCTGGATCAGGCAGACTTCAGCGACCTCATCTGGGAGATCCTCGTAAAGTTTGGCTGCCCTTAGATCTGGATGCTCAGCTAGGAAATCTGCCACCGCCTGTCCCTTCACGGCTTTTTGTGGTAAAAAGTGCATTTCACATTGGGATAGCAATATAGCCCATTTTGCCAGCCGGCCGTTCAATGATGAAGGCTTTGTCATGAGTAACCTCAAGGGGTTGACTTTTGATATGACATTTATAGTTTGGCCTACCAAATAGTGTCGCATTTTCTAAATAGCAAACACCAATGCCAAACATTCCTTCTCGATCGGGTTGTACCGATGTTCGGCTTCGATCATTGTTCTACTCAAATAGTAGATTGCTTGCTCTCGTCCTTGATCATCATTCTGAGCTAGTAGAGCTCCTAAAGAATGATCCATCGCTCGGACGTATATCAGGAAAGGTTTTCTGGATACCGAAGCTGCAAGGACTGGTGGTTGTGTGAGGTATTGTTTTGATTTCCTCAAATGCTTACTGGCAAGCGTTGTCCCAGATGAACGAAACGCCTTTCCTCATTAATTTGGTAAAGGGTTGGCATCTTCCGGAGAGATTTGAGATAAACCTTCGGATGTACACCAATCGTCCTTACAATCCCCTGAGCTCCTTGAGTTTCTCGGAGGTTGCATTTCCTGGATTGCGCGAACCTTTTCTGGGTCCAAATGAATCCCCGTGGAAGTTATGACAAATCTTAGGAATTTTTCACAGGCCACCCCCAAGAAGGATTTGGTGGGGTTCATCTTCAATTGATGGACCCGCATGATGTCGAAGACAACCTTTAAATCAGTTATATGATTACCTTTAGCGCGACTTTTTACTGCGATGTCGTCAACATAGCATTCCACCGTTTGTGCATGTGTTCGTGAAAAATGACGTTCATGACCCTTTGATATGTCGCCCCTGCATTCTTCAGTCCGAAGGGCATGACAGTGTAGCAGTATACCCCCAGTGGTGTTCTGAAAGAGGTATGTTTTTCGTCGTCAGGATATATTTTGATTTGATTGTATCCTGAAAATCCATCCATGAAGGACATTCGCTCGAATCCACACGTATTGTCAATCATGACATCCGTGATTGGCAGTGGGAATTCGTCCTTGGGACAAGCCTTGTTTAGATCACGAAAATCAATACAGATTTGGATCTTTCCGTTCTTTTTAGCAACGGGGACGATGTTGGCTACCTAATCAGGATGTTGTTCTTCCCTAATGAAGCCAGAATCTATAAGTTTTCTGACTTCTGATTGAATTGCCTCCATTACTTCTGGACGGAACCGTCGCTGTTGTCGCTTGACGGGCTTTACGTCCGTATTAATGTTGAGGCGATGCATAGCCACTCGAGGATCGAGTCCAGGCATGTCTTCATAATTCCAGGCGAAGACGTCTATATATTCTTGCACAAGAGATATTAGATCTTTTTTCTCAGAAGGTGATAGGCCTTCGCTTATGAAGATGGCTTAGGATTAGCCTCATCTCCTAGATTGATCTGGACAACCTTATCTTCTGTTGGTGGCTCGCGTTGTTCAAAGCGAGTATCCCAAAGATTGTTTAAGTGTTGAATCCAAGGATCTGTATCGGATTGGATTACCTCTTCACCTTTATCTTCCAGGTGGCTTGTTAAAACCATGTTCACTAAAAGTTCTCTGAAGATGTTGCCGACACTAGCATCGGATTCCCACGAGGATGTGCCCGATGAGCAATCATGGCCCAATAACTCTCCAAAGTCAGAGGCTGATGGGATCGGAGTTGATACATAGCCCAACCCCCTGCGAGTCCGATGATAATAATCAGGGGTTTTCCCTTTCGGCACAAAAGATCGAAGTAGCGTTCTCCTTCCTTTGCCGAAATTCAACCCTGGTCCGTTTGTCAGATCATACCCCATGCTTCCCATCATTGTGAGTGCCTTTGGCTCATAATGACCGAACTGAGGGGATTCCTCCTCGCCTTCTGATTCTTCACAGGTCATTGGTTCAGATTCAACTCGTCGAAAAGAATTGGTCCTTGGCCTTTTCGTCCCGCTGGAACTATAAATATGGATTCTTGCGCATTACCAGCATCTCGGTATGTTTCGAAGGACGATTTCACTGGTACATGCAATGATGTCAAAGCATCCATTGCTGACCAGAGATCATCATCCACCTCGGTACTAGTGTCTGACGGTACTGAATCAGAAGCAAATATAGAGAAATACGCCAAATCTAATTCTTCATTAATATACCATCCGCCTACATCATCAGTGGTATTATCAACATCGAGCTTATTAATGTCCGTTACAAGTGGATCTAGTTCCCACATGCACTCTTCTTTTCCGGCTCGGTGTCGGCTTCATTACCAGAGTCGGGCTCCTCTGGTTGCGGGATTTCATCTGTTTCCACAGAATCCTGATACAGGAGAGAATCTGTGAAATAATTCTCAACTCCCTTGAACGGATGCCTTTCGGCAATCAACGTTCGCACCTTTCCACTCCTGTCGATGTATTTCATGACTTGGTGGAGAGTAGAGGGAACGATAGAATTACGATGAATCCATGGTCGTCCCAGCAGCAAATTGTAGGAAGTGTCGGCATCGATGACGTAGCATGTCACCTCTGAGCTTAGGTCCCCAATCTAGCATTTGAGCTTGATCTTCACCAGTGGACGGGTTCCATTGGCATTGAACCCATAAATGGTTGTCTGAGTAGCGCTCAAACGATGAGTAGGAATCCCTAGATGCTGCATGACACGGCGAGGCATAATACTCAATGCGGACCCAGGATCTACCTGAATGCGGTTCACCTTAGATGATCCAATATACCCTGTGAAGTACAGGGGTCGATCATGTTTCCCTTTGACCTGCATATCATCTGCTGTGAAGGTTATGCAGGGAGCATTTTGGGAGGTATGGAGGCAATCCTCTACACTTCCTCCTTTGGTCCGATTGGCACCTGAGTCATGAAAACCTCAGCATTAGCGAGGGCCTCTTGTAGAGCTTCTCTGGTTGACTTCGATAGCCTGAGGAGCTCATAAAGAGTAATTCGGGCTGGGATATTAGCCAATTGAGTCAGGACATCGAAGCGGTAAGGTGCTACGGATCCTTCCGCGATGTCTTTTGAGAGAACTCTATAGAACCGAAGCTCTTTCTGTCTTTCCACGGGTTGTTTTGTGGAAGGCTTGGCTGACTCTGCAGCGGGTTTTGGAGGAGTTACCGCCATTTCATCATACTTTTTCAAATATGACTGCCCTGAACGGGTTTCTGCCACAAGTTGGTTAGGTTCTGTGGCCAGAGTTATTGTTTCCTCTTCTGAATCGGTCAGCGAGGGAACATCAGTCTCCGCTTCTAGAGAAGAGGCACATATCACATTACAGGATGAGGCTTTAGTTTTGCCTTTGGACCTCCTGCTGGTTACAGTGGTCCATTGCTGGCATCCACAAGGTCGGGATGAACTCACATGACTTCTCCCCGAGGTGTGGAAACAGGTACCAAGCCCTTCTCTTGCTGCTGGTGAGGGTCTGTATTGACCATTCTCAGCTCTCCTCTTGGGACAGAGACTACCCCAGAGGGCATTGGAGGTTGTCTTCCGAACTGGAGAAATAATGTCATATTGGCCGTCACCTTCTTCTGCTCTGGACGGAGTTTTAATACCTCCGCGTCAATCAGAGCCTGAAGGATGTCCTTGAAGACGTAACAGCTCTTGGTGGGGTATCCCAGCATCCTGTGATACAAACAGTAGTTGGGATTATCGGTTTACCGACTTCTTCAGGGCGCCTAGCTTCAGGAAGCTTCAGTCTGTTGCTCTTATTGAGTAACTTGAAGAGCGAGTCGACATGTTCATCCTTGAAGGAATACTGCTTGCTGGCACGTGGTTGGCTTGAAGAGCCACTCCCCTTGACTGGTTAAGGTTTGACGGGGGACTTGGTCTCTGTCGCCAAGTTATCCTTCCTTTTTGTTTGGAAAGATGTGTCTGGCGCGCGCCTTGTTGACCTCTCAGGTCTGGGTTTGTTTTCTTCTGTCCTGACCCGGGTGACAATTTCTTCAGCCTGTTCACCTTGTTGGATCAACTGCTTCCAGATGCGGCTTTCGGCAACTTCTATTTGGGCGAGGAGTGAAGTTTGTAGATTGTGGCGGCATGTTTCTACCAAGGTGACCTGGGTCATACCGCTTGGACATCGGAGTGCTACATTCTGAAACCTTTCTACAAATGACTTGACGGACTCTCCTTTTCGCTGTTTGGTGGCCAAAAGGGTTGGCATGGTAACCTCCGAGCCATCTTCAAAGAAGCGCGTTAGGAAGAGCTTCTCCAAATCGCCCCAGTTCTTAATGGAGCCTTCTGGGAGTTTCATGAACCATTCAAAGGCAAGCCCTTTCAGGGTACCGATGAACAAACGTGCCAAGATGGCATCGTTATCTACCACATTCCCCGTTTAAGACTTTAAGTAGTAGATATGTTGGTTCGGTGAACCTTTCCCATCAAAAGCTTGGAGGGTCGGAGCCTTGAACTTGGGAGGGTATGGGACAAGGTCCCACTCCGTCGGATATGGTCGGACCACCCCTGCTTCTTGCAGGCCTTTCCGGTTAGTAAGGGCCTCAAGACGTTACTCCAATTGATTCATTCTTTTAGAATGAACCCTTCCCTGGTCTCGGTCGTCCTTTCCTTGTGACGAGGATTTAGACGAACCAAAAATAGGTTGCTCTTTCTCCTCTATACGTACAGAAGATGAGCTTTCCCCCTCCTTTCGTTTGCCTTTAGACTTTTTAGAGGAGGCTTTGTCGGTTGACTTCCTCTTGTCTTCAAGCAACTGTTCGAGCATCTGCTTGAGGGAGTCGATAGATTCTTGCTGAGCACAAATCATCTCGAGTTGTTCCCTCTGGACCTGGGCTTGCTGCTCCAAGCGCCTGGCGGTCTCCTCAGGAGTGCTGATCATGTATATAAAGGCCTCTTTCTCTATAGAAGAGTTTGAAGCCTGTGACTCTGCAATAGCGGAATGCGAGTCATTCATATCAATGCCCTGGGCTAGAGCATTGTAGTCAATCGGGGGGATTGCCCCAGTCCGAGTGCGAGTGTGTCGGTACACTCCTTCCGGTTCGGTGTCAAACTCATCGGAGCTGACCGCAGGTTTCTTTCCCCTACTCCTGCTCGCCATGTTTGTAGTGAGCTTGGCATATTCAGTATCAGAGAAGACCCTCCTTCTATGGGAACGACTTCTTTTAGCTGATCGGGGAATCAGGGTCAGCTGTCTGACTAGAGACTGCTGGTTTGCATCTGAGTTGCAACGGCACTCAGAGAGCATTGTGATAAGCCGTTCGCAGCAACATGGTGAAGTGATTCGATTAGCACTTCTCTTCCTTGTCAAATAATCCCTTAGATCCGTGGGAGGAGGATCAAAGAGATTACCCTCGCAATGTCGAGGGCGGGAGGCATTCTTGCTTTGTACAGCTGGGACGCAGGGTTCAGAGACGCGGGGCGCATGAACGCAGCTCTTGCGTCGCGCTTCTGAGCGTGAGCTTGGCGTCTCTGCTAATGAGAGACGCAGCTCTCACGTTGCTGATAATTGCGTCTGGGCAGAGACGCTTGAAAATTGCAGGGCTGCTGGGCCCCATGCCTAGAAGCGCGTGCCTCTTGTACTTGACAAGGTACGCGAGCTTCGCCTTGGCGTCTGGGGGGTGGGGCTTCCGAGGAGCCTGCTTGCTGAACCTCACGTTTGGGCTACCAAACGCGGACTTCACGCCTCGGGTGTGGTACGCTGGTCTGAGCCTCACGTCCTACTTCCGTTGGGCAGTCGGTCGTTTCAACTTGTAGTTGACGCGCACGCCTTCTCTGCCGCCGTTCAGCGTTCTGGTTCCGTCGTGGGGGTGGAATGGTACCGCCGACGACCTGGTGCTGAGGAAGGGGATGGACTGGCTGAACACCAGAAAAGTTGACCACGCGGGTCTCCTGAGAGAAAGTGGCGCGGGTGTTACGCCTGGCGCGATTAACCACAACATCCTTCGGAGCTGCTGCATTTGAGAGAATCTCAGGGCGGGCTTCGGGGCATTTCCCCGTAGAGACCCTGCGGTAGGCACGGGCCTTTGGGCTCTTAGAGCCGGAAGAAAGGAACTCTTCATACTTTGCTTGGTCGAATTCCACGACAAGTGATTCGACCGTTTTTCCCATGTAAATGACGTCACCTTGGGCAACCACTTGCTCGTCAGTGGAGAAGGTCGTCCCCAATGGAGTCGCCATCTCTTGTTTGGTAGGAGAAAAATTCGTGTAAAATTTCCTTGAATCAATTGAAAAATTGCAACAGACTTATACTCCGATTACAAGGGATGGAGGATATTGAGTCTTAAATCTTCCCTTTGTTTAATGCTGGGTTCTTCAGGTGGCGGTGGAAAGTGAATCTTGTTTTCCATTGACCGGGTGAACATCAAGAACTTTTGGGGATCTTCTCTTTGGATGGTGGACGGAGTAACACAGCTCTGTCGACCAGAAATCTCAAAGAGATTATAGGCAAAGATTAACTTGTACACAGCAAGCTACTTAAAGAGTTGAACTCTCTTTCCTTCTCTGTGGAAGCTCTCAAGTCAAGATCTAATTGACCGACCGTTTCTCTATAGCAACGGGGCTATTTATAGAGGTTTCAGGGGTGAACCTGCCCCCCAAAACGCTCCATAATGGGGTTAACTTCCCCGTTATGTGGGCAGTGATTGACCCCATAACAAGGACAGTTATAACTGAGATGCGGGTTTCGACCCTCGCGCCTTGGTACCGCAGTGCTGCTGAGACGCGGGTTTTGACCCTCGCGCCTTGGTGCTGCAGTGCTGGCTGAGACGCGGGTTTCTACCCTCGCGCCTTGGTGCTGCAGTGATGGCTGAGACGCGGGTGCACAATGCTGCTGAGACGCGGGTTTCGACCCTTGCGTCTTGGTGCTGCAGTGCTGGCTGAGATGCAGATTTTGATCCTCGCGTCCTGGAGCGGCTTTGATGGCTATACTTAGCCCTGTGTCCAGAGCTTGAAACTCTGGTTTTTGGTGATTTATCATTTAGTGATCTTTAGACAACCTACAGCGGGAGAGGCCAGGCCTACAACTTGACAGCAGAGGAAGTTGAGGCATCTGGAGAAGTAGTGGCAGGTACAATTCTGATCCACTCAGTTCCAGTCTTATCACTCTTTGACTCCGGTGCATCACATTGCTTCATATCTAGTAGATTTACTGCTTTGCATTCTATACACCTAGTATATATGGGTGACCAGTGGGAAATTAGTACGGGGAATGGGGTAGTCATTACTAACAAGATTTGTAAGGCGTGCACTGTGGAGTTATGTAGCAGAAAATTGAAAGCCGATATGTTCGTACTGGACACTGGAGGGTATGATGTGATCCTAGGTATGACTTGGCTCAGCAAGTATCATGTGGTGATCGACTGTCGAAACAAGAAGGTGATCTTCAGAATTTCACATCAACCGGAGCTTCAGTTCTTTGGAGAATACAAGTCCCTCAGGAAGGAAGATAACTGGATTGTGCCACTGCAGAAGATAAGAAGAAGACAGTGTCAGTGTGAAATGAATTCCTGGATGTATCTGAGGATATATCAGGACTTCCACCTGACAGAGTTGTGGAGTTCTCTATTGACCTTATTCCAGGAATGACTCCCATCTCTAAAGCACCATACTGGATGGCACCAACTGAATTGGCTATATTGAAGGAGCAGCTGCTGGAGTATTCGAGCAAGGGTCTGATTAGACCGAGAACTTCACCTTGGGGAGCACCAGTGTTGTTAGCAAACAAGAAAGATGGTTGCAAGAGATTGTGTATTGATTACAGATAATTGAACAAAGTCACCATTAAGAACAAGTACCCTTTGCCGGGGATTGATGATCTCTTTGATCAACTTCATGGGGCCCAAATGTTCCCAAAGTTAGATCTACAGTCAGGATACCATCAGTTGAAGGTGAAGAAGGAAGACATCCAGAAGACGGCATTTAAGACTCACTATGGTCATTACGAGTTCTTAGTTATACCCTTTGGAGTTACAAATGCGCCAGCAGTCTTTATGGACTTGATGAATAGAATCTTCTCACCCTATTTGGATAAGTTTGTGTTGGTGTTCATTGATGATATTTTAGTCTATTTCAAGAATGAAGAGGAACATGCGGAGCATCTGAGGGTTGTACTACAGACGCTCCGACTTGAGTAGCTTCATGCTAAACTTAGTAAGTGTGAGTTCTGGCTGGAGAGTATAACATTCTTGAGCCATATTGTTTCTAAGGAAGGAATCACGATGGATCCCAGCAACCAACTCCGAAGTCTGTGACAGAGATCAGGAGCTTCATCGGACTAGCTGGATATTATCGAAGGTTCATGTAGGACTTCTCTAAGATAGCAGCTCCTTTGATCAAGCTTACCAGGAAGGGAGAGAAGTACATATGGACTGAGAAGTGTGCGTCTGCTTTTGAGGAGTTGAAAACAAGTTGATTTCAGCTCCAATCTTGAAGACACCCTCAAGGACAGGAGGAATGGTTGTGTACAGTGATGCTTCAGGAAAGGATCTTGGATGCGTATTGATGCAGCATGGACATGTGGTGGCTTATGCATCCAGACAATTAAATCCTCATGAGAAGAATTACCAACGCATCATCTAGAGCTGGCAGCTGTGATCTTTGCGTTAAAGATATAGAGGCATTACCTGCTTGTTGACCGAGTGTTAATTTACACTAATCAGAAGAGCTTGAAGTACATTTTCACCCAGAAGGAGTTGAATATGAGGCAGAGGCGATGGATTGAGTTGATGATAGATTATGATATAGATCTATAGTACCATCCTGGTAAGGTTAATGTTGTGCCGGATGCCCTGAGTAGAAGACCTAAGCCAACATGGTTATGTTGCTTACTCAGCAAGAGGAGTTACTCAAGGAGATGAGGTGGCTAGATTTGATGGTGATTCGGAGGGTCAGTGGATCCGTGCAGTTGATGGCATTTCAGATCCAACAGACATTGATGGAGGAGATCAGAGAAGCTCAGAGAGAAGATCCCAGATCGCTGAAGTTCAGAGAGCAAGTGGAAGCAGGGCTGAGGTCAGATGTTTGCATATATACTGATGGTGCACTTTATTTCAGGGGTAGAATTTGTGTGCTAGAATTTGTTTGCCTCAGGGGGAGATTAGACAGAGGATCTTAGCTGAGGCTCATAGCTCAGCTTACTCTATACACCCTAGAGGAACAAAGATGTATCAGGACCTGAAGTAACATTTCTGGTAGAATGCAATGAAGAGGGAGATCACACAATATGTGGCGAAGTGTCTAGTGTGTCAGCAAGTGAAGGTTGAACACCAGAGACCAGCTGGATTAATACAGCCTTTGCCAATACCAGAATGGAAATGGGAGCATGTTACCATAGATTTTGTTACCGCTCTACCCCGCAGTCCAAAGGGGAACAATGCAGTATGGGTAGTTGTTGATCGTCTTACTAAGTCAGCACATTTCATACCATTCAAAGAGGGACAATCTACGGAGCTTCTGGCAGACAAGTACATGAGGGAGATTGTTCGACTGCATGGAGTTCGTGTTAGTATCATGTCGGATAGAGACACGAGATTCAGATCTCGCTTCTGGGAGAGCCTTCAAGAGATTCTGGGGACTCGTCTGAAGTTTAGCACATCTTATCATCTAGAGACAGACGGGCAGTCCAAACGGACCATTCAGATCCTAGAAGATAGTTGAGGGCTTGTATGATAGATTTCAAGGGATCATGGGAAGACCATCTACATTTGGCAAAGTTTTCCTACAATAACGCTATCAGGCAAGCATCAAAATGGCTCCGTTTGAAGCCCTATACGGCAGGAGATGCAGATCACCATTGTGTTGGGATGAAGTTAGTGAGAGAAGGCATTTGGAACCAGATGTGATAGTACAGGCAGTAGACAAGGTCAGGACCATCCAAGAGCATCTTCGTGCAGCACAGGACAGACAGAAGAGTTGGGCAAATTCTAATAGAAGACCGTTAGAGTTTCAGGTGGGAGAGCATGTGTTTCTAAAGATATCTCTGACCAAGGGAGTGATCAGATTTGGTGCACGTGGGAAGCTGAGTCCGAGGTTTATAGGCCCGTTTGAGATATTGGAGCGAGTGGGAGAAGTGGCTTACAGATTGGCGCTACCGCCATCACTGGAAGGAGTGCACAATGTGTTCCATGTGTCGCAGCTGAGGAGATATATCAGGGATGAGAGCCATGTATTGGATTATTCAGAGTTGGAGTTGCAGCCAGATTTGTCATATACTGAGCAACCAATGGCTATTATGGACAGAAGTGTCAAGACCCTGAAGAACTGGACCATCCCGTTGGCGCTAGTTTCATGGAATAGACATAGTACGGGAGAAGCGACCTGGGAGCGGGAAGACGTCATCCGTGACCGTTACCCTCATCTGTTCGAGCCTTGAGTGGTAATTTTCTCATGAACTCCATCTCTTGTCTTATCAATTATTTATTTTGATGTTCATCACCTTCCTTATCGAAATTTCGAGGACGAAATTTTTGTTAGGTGGGTAGATTGTAGCACCCCGTTCCCGGGATACGTACCCAAATGCCTGTCCCAAATTTTTCGACCGTATTGTTTAATTTTCTTCCAGTATTTGCTTTTGGGTTGTGATTACTTATATTATTGTGTATCGGATTTGGATTCTCAGATCTAGGTAAGCCTTGACCTGAACCGAGAACTCGATACTAGCTTGCTACCCGATTTGACTTTTTGGAAGTCCAATTTAACCAATTTCAGTTTCAAACACTGTTTTCTAATATTTTAAATTTTTCATAATTTTTTAGAATTTTTCTACAAAATCTCCAAAACCGGTGTCGGTCGGCATCGCTGACTGATTCTCAGATTTTTAGTTTTCAAATGGGATTGAATTTTCAAAAATGGCTTTCACGTTACTTCTTAAAATTTCATTTTCAATATAAAAATATTTTTTAAGATTTTTCTAAATTTATCAAAATTTCACCGATTCTGGTGTTGGCCGGTATCGCTGGAAGATTCCAAGATTTTTAATTTGAAAACTATATTAAATTTCTCGAATTCAATTTCACTGAGTATCTTAAAATAATATTTACTATTTTTGAGAATTTTCGAAATGTTTCTGAAACAGTAAAATTTTCGCCCTATTAAAATAATAATATTTTTACTGACAATTTCTTTTCTTACTTTTCCTTCTCTACACCCCTACTTTGTACTTCCAAAATTATAATAAATAAATTATTTAATAATAAAATTTTAAACTATTTTATTTTCTTTTTTTCTTATTATTATTTTCCCCCTTTTTCTTTAATTTTCTTTCTTTTCTTTTCTTCTCCTTCACTCCACCTCCATACCTGGCAAACGTAGCCGCAACCGCAACAAGGAGAGCAGGGCATGATGGGTTGAGCAGTCCATCTCCCCCCATCCCCTTTCATCATCACCACTCTCTTCCTTCTCCATTTAATCTCCTTCCTCTTCCTTCTTTTGCCATTTCTAATTTCATTTCAACTCCAAACCACTTCAAACTAACCCAACTCTTTCATCTTCCCCTCAACCGTCGCCGGCCACCCTCACCACCGCCGCCGGCGCCCTAGCCGCCACAGCC
Organism: Agave tequilana; assembly: GCA_038442645.1. Classification (NCBI taxonomy): domain Eukaryota; kingdom Viridiplantae; phylum Streptophyta; class Magnoliopsida; order Asparagales; family Asparagaceae; genus Agave; species Agave tequilana. The sequence goes on from JAVJIF010010322.1 coordinate 39,282, forward strand.
GCACCCCCCAACTCTCCACCTCCCTTCCCCACTTCCACCATCTCCAATTTCCCTCTCCTTTCCTCCAATTTCAACATAACCCAATACTTCATCATCTTCTTCTCGAAAATCCACCATCAATTCCACCAAAATTCTCCACTCTCACCACCCCATCATCACCTCCTCCTCCTCCTCTAACCCCCCACCACCTCTAACAATCACCACCACCACCACAACCACCACCATCAACTACCACAACCCATTTCACCAACAACCATTAACCAAACCAACTCCACCACCAAAAAAACCTCCTCTCCTCCCCTCCCCGGCGGCGCCGCCGCCGCCGCCTAGGACCGCCAGCAGGTGGCCGGCCGGCCACCTCTCCCCCTCCATTCCTTTTCCTTCTTTCTTTCTTCTTTTCTTTTCTTTCTTTCTTTCTTTCCTTTCTTTTCTCTTTCTTTTCCCAAAATAAACTCACTTTTCTTACTTCCCTAAAATACCCTCTACCTCATTCTCAAATTACTTCCCTATAATTACACCCAATACCCCTCCCCTTTTTATTCCAAATTTATTCCTAAAAATACCATATTTCTCTCTCTCCTTCCTACAACTTTCTCTCTCCTATCTCATTCCCTCCCTAGTAACTATATAAATATTTATATTTATATACTTTAATATATTGAAAAACACCTAGAGGGGGGTGAATAGGTGTTAATGCTAATATAATGATCTTTTTAAATAAGAATGAAAGTATGATGCAAACGGTCACTCAAAACAAGAAATTGAAGCCGAATTCCCCGTGAAGGGCTCTAGAACTTCTCCTCTTTGATTCCTCTAGATTATGAGTTTAGGCGCGTATTAGCTTTCTTGTTGAGATGAGTAGAGACCGAAAAATGCAAGTAATGAAATGGATGCAAATAATGAAGTGCAAGCAAGAGGTATCACAAGATAAAAGTAAAGCAATGAAAAACAATAAGGAAACCAATCGCAAACACAAGGAATTTGTTTCGAGGTTCAAGCCACCGCTCTACGTCCCCGCCTTCACCACCGTGAAGGATTTCCATTATATCTACCGAGGAAATTATAAGAGGTCTACACAAGACCGGAGTACCGAACTCCCACCAATCCAACCTCTACACAAGAGGGATTTCAACACAAAGAACTACAAGTAACAAAGTGATCAACAAGGACCACACATTTCTCTCTTACAACTCCTTATAGAATGGGAATGATTTTTGGCTCAAGAAGTGTAGTGAGAAAAATTCAGTTGAAAAAGGTAAAAAAAATCTTTAAAACAACTAAAAAAACTTGATCAAGAATGCACTTTAAAATTGAGAGCTTTAAAAAAACTTTTCTTCTCTTTTTGAAACACAAACAATAGGTATTTTTCTTGATTTTCACAAGTGACCAATGACATCTATTTATAGGGATTAGAAGAGATCTAATCATCATTATAACTAGTTTAATAGGTCAAGAAATAGCCCCCAAAAATTCAGAGATAGCTGTCTAAAATATCACAATCAAATCTAAGAAACAAAACTCAAAAAACTAGCCATTGGGGCAGCTGGCGGCTGTCGGTCGACCGGCAGTCAAACTTGGCTACTAGCGATTGGACTCGGTCGACCGGAGGCTAAACAAAAACAACACTTTGTTCTGTCGGTCGACTGGCCCGGTCGACTGACAAAACCCGAGAGTAAGGGTCTGTCAGTCGATCGACCAGTTCGGTCGACCGGCAGACGTGCACAAAACGTGCACGCCAAAAACACAAGGCTCGATCGACCGATCAAGCCTGAACTAGAGCCGGTCGACCGCCCGATCGACCGTTGGGCCTGAAACAGGATTTTTATAGGAAAAATTATGAACTTTGAAAAAATTTTAAATAATTTTGTAAGGCTATATGATTAAGTAGCATGCTATAAAGGTTGGTATACACGATATAAACATGATGTAAAAATATAAAATAATTTGAGTCATGTATAACAATCAAGACATGCACCTAAATCAATTAACCAAAACAAAAACCGTATTTTGAAAAATGAAAGTGTGTGTGTGTTTTCTTGAGCCAACTTATCATAACCTCATTCTTTAACAAACTAATTCTTACAAAGGTTCTAGGTGACTATAAGGTCTTCAAATGGGCTTCTCCATATGCGATGTTGAAAAGCTTGAATCCTTGAACCCGAAATGAATCAATCTTGAGTCAAAAATACCTTTCTTTAGGGAAGAAGAAATCTTATATCCTTAGAACCCTGAAACACACTTAAACACTAAAATATGATTAGTACAAATAACTATATATGTTTTGTAATCATCGAAACTCAAAAACTGGGTAATTGTAACCTTGGGCCAACAATCTCCCCCTTTTTGATGATGACAAAACATATGAGTTATTTAACAAAAACATGGGAAAGGAGCTTGGAAGCTCCCCCTCAAATCATGCTATATATATGAATGGCTTTATATATATATGAAAAGTAGAAACTAAGAACTTTGGCATAAGAGAGACATAGGAATTCAAAACATATTGCTCAAAACTCATAACTCAAAAACTAACCTTTTATAACTCAAAATCCAAAACTCAAAATTCAAAACTAACTTGTTATAACTTAAACTCAAAATTCAAAACTTAAAACTCAACACTCAAAATAACTCTTCAAAACTCAAAATGCACAATTCAAAACTCAAAATAATAATTCAAAATGCATAATTCAAAACTCAAAATAATAATAGGCTAACTTTTTCTTCCCCTTTTTGTCATACATCAAAAAGGGTAAACATTGTTAAAAATATTTTTCATGATTCCATAACACAAACATTCAATTCACCATAAATAAAGGAAAATCTAGCATAGTCTAGTGGTTTTATAAAAATATCGGCAAGTTGAAAATCGATAGAAACATATTCAATTTCAATATCACCTTTCTCATAATGATCTCGAAAAAAGTGATACCGAATGTCAATGTGCTTAGTCTTACTATGTTGATTTGCATTTTTAGTTATATGAATAGTACTAGTATTATCACAAAATATTTTAATATGGTCAAAATGCAAATCATAGTCAAGGAGAGTATGTTTCATCTAAAGGACTTGAACACAACAAGCCCCTGTCGTAACATACTCCACCTTGGCGGTTGAGAGGGCTACCGAATTTTGCTTCTTGGAAGACCATGAAACAAGACAATTACCAAGAAATTGACATGTTCCACTTGTACTCTTCCTATCCACTCTACAACCCACATAGTCGGCATCTGAAAAACTTGTCATGAAAAATTGTTCGGTCTTCAGATACCACAAACCCATTTTAATTGTGCCCTTAAGGTATCTAATAATGCATTTTACCGCAATCAAATGGGACTCTTTAGGACACGATTGAAATCGAGTACAAAGACATACACAAAACATAATGTCCGGCCTACTAACCGTTAAATACAACAAGCTACCAATCATGCTACGATAAAGCTTAATGTCTACACTTGTACCTTGTTCATCCTTGTCAAGCTTTGTGGTGGTAGCCATGGGAGTTTTGCTTATCTTAGCCCCTTCAAGCCCAAATCTCTTGATAAGTTCCTTCGTATACTTGGCTTGATTGATAAAGATCCCATCCTTCCTTTGCTTGATTTGGAGACCAAGGAAATAGTTAAGCTCGCCCATCATAAACATCTCAAATTCCTCCTTCATGCATGATTCAAAACTTTGCAAAGATTTTCATTAGTAGAACCAAATATGATATCATCAACATATATTTAAACTATAAGTATATCATTTTCAACATGTTTTGTAAATAAAGTAGTATCTATTTTTCCTTTATTAAAACCATTAGAAATTAGAAATGAAGAAAGTCTTTCATACCAAGCCCTAGGGGCTTGTTTTAAACCATAAAGAACTTTGTCAAGTTGAAAACAAAATCCGGATGTGTAGGATTAACAAACTCGGGGGGTTGTTCAACATACACCTCCTCTTCAATAAATCCATTTAAGAAAGCACATTTTACATCCATTTGAAAAAGTTTAAAATCTTTATAAGAAGCAAATGCAAGTATCATCCGTATAGCTTCAAGCCGTGCTACGGGTGCAAAGATTTCCTCAAAATCGATACCTTCGACTTGAGTGTAACCTTGGGTCACTAACCTAGCTTTATTCCTAACAATATTTCCCGACTCATCCAACTTGTTCTTAAAGATCCACTTTGTACCAATTGTTGGTCTATCGTGGGGCCTGGGAATAAGATGCCAAACTTGGTTGCGCTCGAATTGATTGAGCTCCTCTTGCATGGCTAGCAACCAATATGAGTCGCCCTCGGCTTCAAGGATGTTCTTTAGTTCAAAGTGAGAAATAAATGCATAGTGCCTACAAAGATCATGAAGTTTAGAACGAGTAGTTACCCCTTTTGATACTTCACCTATAATAAGGTCCTTGGGATGATGTGGATTGTATCTCCAATCTTTGGAAGTGGTTGAGTAGTCTTCACTTCAACTTCTTGAATTTCATTTCCTTGAACCTCATTTCTTGAACTTCATTTCCTTCATCATCCTTTGGCATGTCTTCAAGAGTAGGTGAGTCCTTCAAAGTAGTTCTCTCCATGTCTTCATTTAGGGAATCTATTTCTATAACATTCTTAACAAACACATTAGATTCCTCAAACTTTACATGTATAGATTCCTCAATAGTCAAGGATGACTTATTGAAAACTCTATAAGCTTTACTAGTATTAGAGTAACCAACAAAAATTGCTTCATAAGACTTTGCATCAATTTACCTAAATTATCTTTAGTATTCAAAACAAAACATTTACAACCAAAAACTTTAAGTATGAAACATTTGGCTTTCTAAAAAATAGATCTCAAAAGATGTTTTTGAAGTGTTTTTGCATAAGAAAATCCTATTTGATATGTAGCAAGATGTGTTGACGGCCTCGGCCCACAGACAATGAGGGAGACCATATTCATTTATCATTGTCCTAGCCATCTCTTATAATGTACGATTTTTCCTCTCAATGACTCCATTTTGTTGTGGAGTTCTAGAATAAGATAGTTCATGCTTAATTCCATGTTCTTCACAAAAAGTGATAAAGGATTGGTTATTGAATTCACCACCTCTATCACTTCTTATTCTTAAAATAGAAGAATCTTTTTCCTTTTCAACTCTTTTCTTAAAGGCTTGAAAATATGAAAAGGCTTGATTTTTGTGTTCTAAAAAGAAAACTCAAGTAAAACGAGAGAATCATCAACTAAAATGAAAGCAAAACGATTCCAACTTAGACTTTTGATTTGAGTAGGACCAAACAAATCCATATGGATCAACTCCAAGGGTCGTGATGTCATGATATCCTTGATTGACTTGAAAGAGGACTTGGTTTGTTTCCCAAGTTGGTACGCATCGCAAATGCGGTCCTTTTCAAAGTTCAAGTAAGGAATACCTTTTACCATTTCCTTATTGTTTAATCTAGATAGATGGTCAAAAGAAATGTGGCCTAATCTCCTATGCCACAACCAAGAGTCATCATCGAGGGCTTTCAAACGAGTAGCATTGCATAGCATATTAGACATGTCAATCATGTATACATTGTTTTCAAGAAATCCAAAAAATATACATATATTGGATTGTCTATCAATAACTCTACATGCTAGGTTATCAAAAACAATATCAAAACCTTTGTCACAAAGTTGACTAACACTCAAGAGATTATGCTTGAGGCCAGCAGCTAAAACAACATTTTCTATTAAAGGAGATGTACCAAGTTTAACATTACCAATACTAATGATCTTTCCTTTGGCCTCATCTCGAAGGTGACGGTGCTACCTTCATGGTATCTTGATAGGGTTGTAAAGTTGTTGATATCCCAAGTCATGTGCCTTGAGCAACCACTATCAAGATACCACAATCCTTTACGTCGTTGGGCCTTGAAATATACCTACGTCATTTAACAAATTTGTTGACTTTGGTACCCAAACTTTCTTGGGTCCTTGAAAGTTAAAATTTCGAACCCAAGCATGATTATGCGATGCATTAATCCTATCATGGCAAAATTTAACCAAATGATCTTTACGGCCACAATATGTGCATGAAAAGACTTTACCATACATGAATGCATGATGAGTGTGTGGAGTGTGGATATGTTTAGAGTGCTTTGTTGGCCCAAAGGCCCATCACTCTAGTTTTGATGATGATCAACTTATGTAGTTATGTGTACTAATGATCTTGTGTTTAATTAGTAACAGATTTGTTATCAAGATCTTAATAGGTGTGGAGCTTCAACAAAGGATTTAAAGTCAAGTTTTGGAGCTAACACCAGTTTGATCCAACGAGCTAGTGATCGTGTTTGGATCGTGTTTGGACCAAGTCTAGAAGATGAGAAGGCTTCAAGTGAAGACTTCTAGAAGATGAAGACTTGTGTCTACGTATAAGATTTTTATTTTTAGATAAAATGTAAATGATAGAATAGTTGGTGGATTGCTCAAGTATATATCACACACACACTCTTGATTTAGTTGTCTTTTCATAAAAGAATTTTAAGATTTAGAAAAGACTTTCATTTTGAAAAATACATGTTGGATTTTGGTTTTCTCATGTACATATCTTTTGAAACCAAAACCATGTTTAATGCTTAATGTCAAAAACATAGATATCTTATTTGTGTAGTGGATCATGTCCATACACACTATGCTTTAATGAATTCAAAATATCTTGTTTTTGTATCATGAAGAAATTTGGAAAACAAGTTTTAGAAAAATACAAGTTTTCAATTGAGCCAATATTTTCATATTACAAAATAGTCCAAATCTTTTATAACATGCCTTGTTTTGTGCAAGCATGTTTGTTTATCAAAGTATATTGGTAAAACTATTTTTGTAGATTTTTAAGTATTTTATGGGATTTTATGTGAGCCAAAAAGACCAAGTTTTAAATCCCAGTTTTTCTGTTCCAGGCTTCAGCCAGTCGACTAGTCGACTGACCAAGTCTGCTAGGGCTGAAGTCGGTCGACCGACCCGGTCGACCGACGTGTGCACAGACATGCACACCAGTTCTGCAGGCTGGCCGGCGACCGACCCGATCGACCGTCCAGAGAGCTCTGCTCTCTGGAAAGGCCCCGACCGACCGTGCGGTCGACCGACAGAGAGATTGCTCTCTGTATCCTGGCTCGGTCGACCGCCCGGTCGACCGATGGCTCAAACGGTCTGAAATATGACCGTTGGCCGGCCGACCGGACGGTCGACCGCTAGGCCTGACAGAACCCCAACGGCTAGTTTTTCTTAGCCTATAAATTTGGGGGTTTGGGCATTATTTTTTACCAAGATTTTGGAGACTTTAGAGCTAGTTTTTCTCATTCTTTTCAGAAGTTTTCTCCACATATTTGAGAGCAAATATTTCCTATCAAAAGGGAAGATTTTATCAAGAGTATTTTAAAAGAGAATTTCTTGAGTTTTCCTCCACCATTCTCATCCTTGTTTTCTCACACTACACTTGAGCTATCCATTGCTATTCATCTTATAGGAGTGTTGTAGTGAGAGATTTTATTGGTGATCAAAGTGTCTAGATCACCAAGAGATCTTTTCTTGTTCCTTGAGGAGGCGTACGAGTGCGTTCGCTGTTGTTTAGAGTTCGTGTGTGAACTCTTGGTTTGAGGTGCGGCCTCGGCGAGCTTGAGGGGCTTGCGTGTGTACGGGCTAGAGAGTCCGAGAGATTGTAGGTATTGCGGCACCAAGGAGAGATCCATTGGGATCAAGCTTAGTGGAAATCCTTCGTGTGTCGAAGGCGGGGATGTAGAGCAAGTGTGCTCGAACCTCGAAACAAATCCTTTGTATTTGCGATTGCTCACTCTCTCTCTTTGTCTCTTGTTTATATCTTGCATACTTTTATTGTGCTCATCTTTATATGCTTGATATACAATACTGCTAAATTGATATACATGCTTGGGTTGTTTGCTAACACTTGTATTTAACCAAGAGAGCCAACGCGATACCTCAACCCTTATCAAGGGGAATCTAGAGGAGTTTGTCCAGAGCCCTTCACGGGGAATTCGGCAACACTCTTGTGTTATACGTGGTGTTTAGTGTAAGAGTTTAGTTTAGGTCATAATAGTTTTTACTTCCGTATTTTATGGCATTAAGTGACCATTAGATTAGCCATCACCTATTTACCCCCCTCTAGGTGATTTACAATTGGTATCAGAGCCTACGCTCCTGATACTTAGGCTTAACATCCTAGGAGTGAGATCCTTTGTTTGCTAATCTACCATTTGCATTTGCACTTTGTTTGCTTGCACACATATTATTTTGCACTCATGGATAGCCCTCCTATGTTTGACATTTCTAGACTTGAGATTTGGAAGGTTATGATGAGTTGTCATTTAAAAGCCCTAGGATATAAAGTTCACCTTGCCATTACCAAGGAATCCTTCCTTAGTGATAGCAAGCATATAGAGGCCAATGCAATAGCCCTAGAAGCACTTAGAGCATCACTTCATAAAGATTATTTACATGTGTTTGCTCACTATGATTCAGCTTTTGCAGTTTGGAGTATTTTGACTTCTCCCGAGCTACCAAAGATTATCGAAAAGAAGAGAAGATCTAGAAGAGATGAGTCCGAAGAACTTTGCTTCATGGTCCAAGGGAATGACTCCCTTGAGGTACACTCGGACACTCAACTAGATGCTAGTTCTAATTCATTTTGCAATGAATGTCTAAAGGCACAAGTATGAATGATGAACTTGCTAGAAATTGTGAAAATTTGATTTCTAAATACAAAATATTGAAAAATGAGAATCTTATTTTAAAAGAAGAAAAGATAAATTTGTCATCTAAAATTGAGATTGTTTTGCAAGAGAAAGAAGAGGTTTCTAGTGAATATGACTCACTTAGATCTCAACTTAATCTTGTCTTAAAGAAAATGATTTGTTCAAAAATAAAAATGATTGTGAAAATATTTTGAAGAAAAATGAAAACTTGTCTTCAAAAATTGATTTTGTTTTAAAGGAGAATGTTGCTTTGAAAAATAAAATAATTTCTATTTCAAATGATTTAAATGTTTGTTTAAAGAAAAATGGAGTTTTGAAAAATAATATTGATTCCCATGTTTGCCATGCTAATGTAGCTCTTCATCTAGTCTACCTATTGCATGCACCTCTTCTTCTAAGATTAATGATGATTTTTTTTGTTGAAGAAGAGAGTGGATTGTTTGGGCTCCACTTTGAGCCAATGTGCCAAGAGCCATACACGTTTGGAAACTGTGTTTCGAAAGAAACAAGTTCCATCTATTATTCATGCACACCCTCTATGGCATACACATGCTCCTCACGGACACCATCATCACTTGTATGCTCATGTGTACATTTGTACACATTGTGGACGTATGGGCCACCTTGGTAAATTTTGCTTTGATAGATTACATACTTCAAATTTAGCAACTAAATTTGTTTGGGTTAGAGAAGGTACTAACCCTCATGGACCCAAAAGACAATGGGTACAAAAGATCACCTCTCCTATTTTTGATGTAGGTGTGGGCTCTCACATGATGTGAGAGTTGTCGTACCTTGGAGTGGATGCGTTCCGAGCTTCATGGAAATCAAATGGATGCATCACTTTCAAGGGAGTTTTGGTGGGAAGACCACCATGTTTTGGAGACAAGGAAAGTTGCCTTCTAGGTTTTGGTAACGATTCCTAACTCCTAATTATTGTTTACATGCTTTTCATATTCATTGTTTATAGCATGTTTGATGTTTATTGATTATTATGACAATGTCATGCTTATTAGATCCTTGACATACATGTATAGCCTTTTGAGACACCCATGTTTAATATGGACCATTATTTTTGTGTTCTCACCATTTGTTTAGCTATCATATTTATCATAAGTTTAATAACATGTGAATTTACATAATAATCATGTTTTTGTTTATCATGATGAATTTTGTTTTGTTTAATGCTTCATGCCTTGATTACTAGTTTAAATGTTAGTTTTCATTAAGACTAGATATATATTTGTACATATAGTGGGCCACAAATAAATCTATGTATGTTTGTGCTTGAAAGCTTATTTGTTCCCATTAGATGTGCTAATATAGTCTAGTTTTGATGATCCATGCATTTTAAACTTGTATTCCTATTTTTGAATTTGTTTTGTGTGTTTTCATTTCATGTATATGCCTATTTTGCCAAACTTTAAGATATACATGTATACCCCTTGAGTCTTTGCCTTTCATGCAAATCTATATATGGACTCAATTGTGTTTAGGGATATGTATGTATACTTTTTGAGTTGACAAATTATATATATACCTTGAAATGAAATTTGTTTTAATGAAAATTTTGTTTCCATGTGTTTATGTTTTAACTTCATGTATATGTCCATTTTATCCAAATTATTGTTTACACATATACATCCTTTTGAGTCACGTGCCTTCATGCATATATCTTTGTGGACTCGTTGTGTTTTGGATATGTATGTATACTTTAATTTGTATAGGACATACATATACCTTGAAGATTAAATAGTTTTGATGATTTTCATGTTTTCGTATTTTAAGGAATTTTGAGCTTATTGTCTATCTTTCATGATTATGATCTTCACATCTTATTTGTACACTCACATTTATTGTTTACTCATGTGTTTATTTTCATTAGTTATATTTATGCTTTATTGATTATGAGTGTTGATTATTTTGTGAATTTCATGTTTCATGAAAAATAATTTTGTTTTATTCCTTACTTGAAGGATTTCGTACTAGTTTAAAAAAAATTTCATTTAACTAGTTCGTATTCTTCATTTTGGTAGAGTTTTTCAAACAAAGCTTATTTTCAAATCTATTTTTTTTAAAACCCCTACCATAAAGGGTGGTTGGATGGGAGATCATGCTCATGTATGCCTTATAGTGAAAATCATTTTAAACTTGAACATGATTGGGAGGCTAGGTAATATGAGATATACACTTGATCATTATTGTTGTTTCAATTGGTATCATTGAAATTCTTTCAATTGGTATCGATGTTGACATTTTTGTATACTCATATAACTTTTGTATATGTATGCCTGCACTTCAAAGAATATCATTTTCAATTGGTATCTATTTTTCATACATATATATGTTTGTGTTTATGCTAAGTTTAAGCTTCAACTTTGTTTCAATTGATTCAATTTTCAATTGGTATCTTATTTCAAGCTTATGCATGTGTTTTGTTGATATTTCATAAAGGGGGAGAAAATTCGATTTTCATATTTACAATTGGTATTTGTATTTCCACTCCCTTGCTTTATGATAGAAAATAAAATTTTTTAAATTGATATCATATACTTAAAAAAAATATACTCTCTTTTGATATCAAGATGTTTATTTGAATGTTTTAAAAATGGTATCTCAAAATTTTGTTTAAAGAAAATAGTCAAAAGTTTTGATTTGAATTGCCTATATGCAAGGAGAGCTTAACATCTCTTCTACATATAGATTCATGTTGAGTGTATCTTGTATTGAAGAGCTTGACAATCTTCTTTTTATGTGGTACACGTGTGTAGGGGGAGCTTCACATCTCCTCTTATGCATTACATAGTGTACGTTATGTGAATTAGGGCTTGTCATCCCTCCTTCATGTAATGTATCTATGAGGGAAGCTTCACATCTTCCTCTTCATAAATGTATATAGCATATAACATTTATTTTATTAATCTATATTTACTTTCAATTGGTATCAAAATGCTACTTTGACATATTTTCAATTGATATCCTAATTGATTGTCACCCCTATTTGGTTTTGTTTTGTTTTAGACAAAAAGGGGAGAACATTATTAACCCTTTGTTGATTCCTTGTTTCGAACAAAAGAAAAAAAAATTATTGATTTGGTTTTGTTTTTGTTTTTACCCCTTATTGAAGATTGTTTCTTTGTATTAAAAAGGGGGAGAAGATTTTGTTTTGTTTTGGTTTTTACCCCTTTGTTGATGATTGACAAAAGGGGGAGAATTATTTGAGAGTTTAATATGCATATATAAAACTTCATATTTATGTTTTGCATATATTAAGTTTAATTTAGTTTAATTTTAATTGGTATCTAGAGCATGTTTTGTTTTGAACATTTCATTGGTATCTAGAACCTTTCATTGTTTATGCATAGATATGCATGTTTCATGTTTCATGTTTCATGTTTAATACTCATTGCATATTTATTTTGTTTATTTGGTATGCATGAGTTAAGGGGGAGCTTCTTTGGAGCTTTACTTTAATCCATGCATATATAACTTCATGAGTTTTTGTCATCATTAAAAAGGGGGAGATTGTTGGCCCAAAGGCCCATCACTCTAGTTTTGATGATGATCAACTCATGTAGTTATGTGTACTAATGATTTTGTGTTTAATTAGTGACAGATTTGTTATCAAGATCTTAGTAGGTGTGGAGCTTCAACAAAGGATTTAAAGTCAAGTTTTGGAGCTAGCACCGGTTTGATCCAACGAGCTAGTGATCGTGTTTGGACCGTGTTTGGACCAAGTCTAGAAGATGAGAAGGCTTCAAGTGAAGACTTCTAGAAGGTGAAGACTAGTGTCTAGGTATAAGATTTTTATTTTTAGATAAAATGTAAAGGATAGAATAGTTGGTGGATTGCTCAAGTATATATCACACACACACTCTTGATTTAGTTGTCTTTTCATAAAAGAATTTTCAGATTTAGAAAAGACTTTCATTTTGAAAAATACATGTTTGGATTTTGGTTTTCTCATGTACATATCTTTTGAAACCAAAACCATGTTTAATGCTTAATGTCAAAAACATAGATATCTTATTTGTGTAGTGGATCATATCCATACACACTATGCTTTAATGAATTCAAAATATCTTGTTTTTGTATCATGAAGAAATTTGGAAAAAAAGTTTTAGAAAAATACAAGTTTTCAATTGAGCCAATATTTTCATATTACAAAAATAGTCCAAATCTTTTATAACATGCATTGATTTTGTGCAAGCATGTTTGTTTATCAAAGTATATTGGTAAAACTATTTTTGTAGATTTTTAAGTATTTTATGGGATTTTATGTGGCCAAAAGACCAAGTTTTAAATCCCAGTTTTTCTATTCCAGGCTTCAGCCAGTCGATTGACCAAGTCGACTAGGGCTGAAGTCGGTCGACCGACCCGGTCGACCGACGTGCACAGACATGCATGCCAGTTCTGCAGGATGGCTGGCCGACCGACCCGGTCGACCGTCCAGAGAGCTCTGCTCTCTGGAAAGGCCCCGGCCGACCGTGCGGTCGACCGGACAGAGAGATTGCTCTCTGTATCCTGGCTCGGTCGACCGCCCGGTCGACCAATGGCTCAAACGGTCTGAAATATGACCGTTGGCTGGCCGACCGGACGGTCGACCGCTAGGCCTGACAGAACCCCAACGGCTAGTTTTTCTTAGCCTATAAATTTGAGGGTTTGGGCATTGTTTTTTTACCAAGATTTTGGAGACTTTTAGAGCCAGTTTTTCTCATTCTTTTCAGAAGTTTTCTCCACATATTTGAGAGCAAATATTTCCTATCAAAAGGGAAGATTTTATCAAGAGTGTTTTAAAAGAGAATTTCTTGAGTTTTCCTCCACCATTCTCATCCTTGTTTTCTCACACTACACTTGAGCTATCCATTGCTATTCATCTTATAGGAGTATTGTAGTGAGAGCTTTTATTGGTGATCAAAGTGTCTAGATCACCAAGAGATCTTTTCTTGTTCCTTGAGGAGGCGGACGAGTGCGTTCGCGGTTGTTTAGAGTTCGTGTGTGAACTCTTAGTTTGAGGTGCGGCCTCGGCGAGCTTGAGGGGCTTGCGTGTGTACGGGCTAGAGAGTCCGAGAGATTGTAGGTGTTGCGGCACCAAGGAGAGATCCATTGGGATCAAGCTTAGTGGAAATCCTTCGTGTGTCGAAGGCGGAGATGTAGAGCAAGTATGCTCGAACCTCGAAACAAATCCTTTGTGTTTGCGATTGCTCACTCTCTCTCTCTTTGTCTCTTGTTTATATCTTGCATACTTTTATTGTGCTCATCTTTATATGCTTGATAAACAATAGTGCTAAATTGATATACATGCTTGGGTTGTTTGCTAACACTTGTATTTAACCAAGAGAGCCAACGCGGCACCTTAACTTTTATCAAGGGGAATCTAGAGGAGTTTGTCTAGAGCCCTTCACGGGGAATTCGGCAACACTCTTGTGTTATACGTGGTGTTTAGTGTAAGAGTTTAGTTTAGGTCATAATAGTTTTTACTTCCGCATTATTTGGCATTAAGTGATCATTAGATTAGCCATCACCTATTCACCCCCCTCTAGGTGATTTACATGCTTGGCATGATGTAAAGGTTGTGATTTATGAATATGATCATGAATAGCATGTGAATGTTTCTTTGGGACATGTTTCTTAGGAAACATAGCCTCTAGTCTATTTTTATCAAATTTACATTTCTTCAAAACTACTCCTAATGAATCAATTTTCTCTTTTAGCATGAAAATTTCATTCTCATCAATTTATGGAAGTTTACCTTTGCAAGAAATTTTATAGTTATCAAAATCTTTTTGTGTAGAAACAAGAGTAGAAAATAATTCATCTTTTTCTTTTGTAAGAGTGAAAACTTTGTGATTGAGAGATTCATTTTCCTTTTCCATTTTCAAGTATTTCTTTTTGAGAAAATCATAGTTATGAGATAGTTCTTCAAAAGCTTATCCTAGTTCATCTATAGAAAGCTCACAATCAATTGATATATCGGGAGTTACCTTACTTGTGCTTTCATTTGCCATGAAGCACATTTTGGCGGTGTCGACTTCCTCATCGGATTCACTCTCCGAGTCCCAAGTAGCCTTTAAAGCTTTCTTTTTGTATGGCTTCTTGGAAGTGGAGGGTTTGCTTTTGTTTTTTGGGCATTCCGCAACAATATGACCCGGTTTCCGGTAATTAAAGCAAACGATTTTCTTCTCTTCTTTACCTTGCCATCTCCTTTTATTTTAGAACATTGCCTTGTTGTACATTCTCTGAACGTTCTTTACAAGAAGAGAAAGATCCTCATCATCTTCTTCTTCATCATCGTCGTGGGAGTAGGTGGAAGAACTCTTGAAGGCAATAGCTTTCTTCTTGGGAGGAGCCATCTCTTCTCTTGCTTTTCTTTCCATCTCATGGGTCTTGAGATTCCCAATGAGACCGATAAGCTCCATTTCTTCCTTGTCATTTAGCTCCTTCAAAGTTGTGGCTTTGACTTCCCAAGATGGAGGGAGTGCACGGATGATCTTCCTCACTTTTTGGTCGTTGTCAATGCCGTCACCTAAAGATGAAAGTCCATTAGTAATCTTTGTAAACTTAGTAACCATATCATTTATGGTTTCATTCTCTTGCATAGAAAAATTTTCATATTGGGAACGAAGAAGGTCGATTTTTGCCCTCTTTACTTGTGAAGTTCCCTCATGAGTGACAAGTAAGTGAGTCCAAATCTCATGTGCGAATTTGCAATGAATGACTCTTGAAATATCATCGTCATTAAGAGCTTGAAGCAAGACATAGTGTGCCCTAGCATTAGCCTTAAACTCTTTCGTGGCAATATCGGACCAAGTGTCCTCATCACCAAGGAGTGCACTAAATGGTTTGGTCACCGCCTTTGCAACCCGGCTTCCTAAGGATTATAAAAACACGGTCATCTTAACCTTCCATATGGGAAAGTTAAGGCCATCAAACTTGGGTGGGGTCTTGATTCCTTCGGCCATTTTTACTAAGTGTATGAGGATGAAAAATGAATAAAGTGATTAGCAAAATAGGATCTCTCTAAGGTTGTTAAGCCAAGAGCCTAGAGACCAAAGCTCTGATACCAATTGAAAAACACCTAGAGGGGGGGTGAATAGGTGTTAATGCTAATCTAATGATCTTTTTAAACAAAAATGAAAGTATGATGCAAACGGTCACTCAAAATAAGAAATTGAAGCCGAATTCCCCGTGAAGGGCTCTAGAACTTCTCCTCTTTGATTCCTCTAGATTATGAGTTGAGGCGCGTATTTGCTTTCTTATTGAGATGAGTAGAGACCGAAAAATACAAGTAATGAAATGGATGCAAATAATGAAGTGCAAGTAAGAGGTATCACAAGATAAAAGTAAAGCAATGAAAAACAATAAGGAAACCAATCGCAAACACCAGGAATTTGTTTCGAGGTTCGAGCCACCGCTCTACGTCCCCGCCTTCACCACCGTGAAGGATTTCCACTATAACCACCGAGAAAATACAAGAGGTTTACACAAGACCGGAGTACCGAACTCCCACCAATCCAACCTCTACACAAGAGGGATTTCAACACAAAGAACTACAAGTAACAAAGTGATCAACAAGGACCACACACTTCTCTCTTACAAGTCCTTATAGAATGGGAATGATTTTGGCTCAAGAAGTGTAGTGAGAAAAATTCAGTTGAAAAAGGTAAGAAAAATCTTTAAAACAACTAAAAAAACTTGACCAAGAATGCACTTTAGAATTGAGAGCTTTGAAAAAACTTTTCTTCTCTTTTGAAACACAAACAATAGGTATTTTTCTTGATTTTCACAATGACCAATGCCATCTATTTATAGGGATTAGAAGAGATCTAATCATCATTATAACTAGTTTAATAAGTTAGGAAATAGCCTTCAAAAATTCAGAGATAGCTGTCTAAAACATCACAATCAAATCCAAGAAACAAAACTCAGAAAACTAGCCGTTGGGGCAGCTGGCGGCTGTTGGTCGACCGACAGTCAAACTTGGCAACTAGCCGTTGGACTCGGTCGACCAGAGGCTAAACAAAAACAACACTTTGTTCTGTCAGTCGACTGGCCTGGTCGACCGACAAAACCCGAGAGTAAGGGTCTGTCAGTCGGTCGACCGGTCCGGTCTACCGGCAGACGTGCACAAAACGTGTACGCCAAAAACACAAGGCACGATCGACCGGTGCGGTCGACCGATCAGGCCTGAACTGGAGCCGGTCAACTGCCCTGTCGACCGTTGGGCCTGAAACAGGATTTTTATAGGAAAAATTATGAACTTTGAAAAAATTTAAAATAATTTTGTAAGGCTATATGATTAAGTAGCATGCTATAACGGTTGGTATACATGATATAAACATGATGTAAAAATGTAAAATAATTTGAGTCATGTATAACAATCAAGACAAGCACCTAAATCAACTAACCAAAACAAAAATCATATTTTGAAAAATAAAAGAGTGTGTGTGTTTTCTTGAGCCAACTTATCATAACCTCATTCTTTAATAAACTAATTCTTACAAAGGCTCTAGGTGACTACAAGGTCTTCAAATGGGCTTCTCCATATGCGATGTTGAAAAGCTTGAATTCTTAAACCCGAAATGAATCAGTCTTGAGTCAAAAATACCTTCCTTTAGGGAAGAAGAAATCTTGAATCCTTAGAACCCTGAAACACACTTAGACACTAAAATATGATTAGTACAAATAACTAAATATGTTTTGTAATCATCAAAACTCAAAAACCGGGTGATTGTTGTAAATCGCCTAGAGGGGGGTGAATAGGTGATGGCTAATCTAATGGTCACTAAATGAGGAATTAAAAACTATTATGACCTAAACTAAAATTCTTAAACTAAACACCACGTATAATACAAGAGTGTAGTCGAATTTCCCGTGAAGGGCTCTGGACTAACTCCTCTAGATTCCCCTAGATAAGGGTTGAGGTGCCACGTTGGCTCTCTTGGTTGAATACAAGTGTTAGCAAACAATCCCCAAGCATATAACAATTAAGCACACAAGTATATCAAGCATATAAAGATGAAAGCAATAATAGCATGCAAGATAAAAACAAGTAAGGGAGAGAGAGAAAGAGCAATCGCAAACACAAGGGATTTGTTTCGAGGTTCGAGCACACTTGCTCTACATCCTCGCCTTCGACACACGAAGGATTTCCACTATAAATGATCCCACCGGATCACTCGGTGTCGCAACACCTACAAGCCGAGTTCACACTTGAACTCCTTGGACTCTCTAGCCCGTACATACCGCAAGCCCACAAGCTCGCCGAGACCGCACCTCAAACAAAGAGTTCGCACCCGAACTCGAAACATCGAGTCCCCACTAGGACCCGAAACAATGCGAACACACACGTCCGCCTCCTCAAAGAGCTAAGATGAACTTTGGTGATCACAACTCTTGATCACCTAAAATCATCTCACAATAACACTCCTATAGAATGAATATGTCAATGGTTGCTCAAGTGTTTGTGAGAAAAATAAGGATGAGAGTGGTGAAGGAAAACTCAAGAAAATCACTTCTAAACACTCTTGATAAAACTCCCCTTTTGATTGGAAATATGGGCTCTAATATAAGTGGAGAAAACCTCTTAAAATAGTAGGAAAAACTGTTATAAAAATCCACTTAAAATCTTGTAGAAAACAGCCCCCAAATGGCCCAATATATATAGGGCTCCAAAACTAGCCGTTGGAGGCCTGACAGAACTGTCAGTCGACCGCCCGGTCGACCGGCCAACGGTCATATTTCAGATCGTTAAGCCATCGGTCGACCGGTCGGTCGACCGAGGCCAGGATACAGAGAGAAAGTCTCTCTGTCCGGTCGACCGCTCGGTCAACCGGGGCCTTTCCAGAGAGCAGAGCTCTCTGGGTGGTCGACCGGGTCGGTCGACTGGCCCTCCTGCCAGAACTGGCGTGCACGTCTGTGCATGTCAGTCGACCGCCCGGTCGACCGGCTGATGCCAGATCAGAACTGTTAAAGGATTAAAAACTTGGTCTTTTTGGTAGAAATAAAATCCCATAAAATCATGAAAAATCTACAAAAATAGTTTTACCAATATACTTTGATAAACAAACATGCTTGCACAAAATCAAGACATGTTACAAATAATTTGGACTATTTTTGTAACTTGGAAAAATTGGCTTAAAAATGAAAACTGTATTTTTCCAAAACTTGTTTTCCAAACTTTGTTTTTCCAAAAACTCACTAAATACAAAAACACAGATATTCTAAACACTTTTAAAGCATATGGTTTATGGATATGATCCATTACACAAACATGGTGAAATATCTATGTTTTTGACATTAAGCACTAAATAAGGTTTTGGATAAAACATGTAAACTTGAAAACCAAAAATCAAAACACTTGAAGTCTTCACTTGGATACCGGTTTGGTTTTTGGTTAAAATTCTTTTCTAAAACAAACTAAATCAAGAGTGTGTGTGTGTATATATGTACTTGAGCAGTCCACCAACTATTCTATCCTTTACATTTTATCTAAAAATAAATCTTCTAAAAAACAAACCTAGACACAAGTCTTTATCTTCTTGAAGTCTTCACTTGAAGTCTTCTCATCTTCTTGACTTGATCCAAACACGATCCAAAGAGCTAGACTCCTCTTGAGTACTTGATGTGGTCTTGATGCACAAGCTCTTGAATCAAAACGCGTAAGCTCCAAAACTTGACTTTAAATCCTTTGTTGAAGCTACACACCTACTAAGATCTTGATCATGAATCTGAGACTAAATAAACACAAGATCATTAGTACTATAACTACATGAGTTGATCATCATCAAAACTAGAGTGATGAGCCTTTAGGCCAACAATCTCCCTCTTTTTGATGATGACAAAACTCATGAAGTTATATATGCATGGATTAAAGTAAAGCTCCAAAGAAGCTCCCCCTTAACTCATGCATAACAAATAACCAAATAAATATGCAATGTATGCTCATAAACATGTATGCAAATCTAGGAGATAAACATGCCAATCTAGCATAAAACACATCAAATTCTTTTTCTCCTATTTGCAAAACAAAACATATATGCATAAACATAAAAACTACTCCCCCTTTATGAATAAAGGAAGGAAACATGCATATATACCAAAATACTTCTCCCCTTTTTGTCAATCATCAACAAAGGGGTAAAAGTAAAAACAAAATTTTCTCCCCCTTTTTGTCATAAACAAAGAGACCAATAAGGAGTGTAAACAAATAAGTCAATAAAAGGTTATATGCGATATACATTCATGAAGAGGAAGACGGTAAAGTAACTTCCCTACACATATACATTACATGAAAGAGGGATGACAAGCCCTAATTCACATAACGTATAATATGTAATGCATAAAGGAGATGTGAAGCTCCCCCTACACACGTGTACCGCATAAAGAAGAGTTGTCAAGCTCCTCAATACAAGATACACTCAACATGAATCTATATGTAGAAGAGATGTTAAGCTCTAATTGCATATAAGAAATACAAATCAAAAATTTGTGAATATTAATTATTCAAACAAAATTTTGAATTTTTCTCAATAAAATAAATTTTGAGATATCTTAAAAAATTTTAAGGTACCACTTGTAATCAAATTTTAAGATACCAATTAAAAAAAAATCATGTTGATACCAATTGTAAAATAAACATTACAAATTTTGAATTTTTCAAATAGGTAATACATATGATATCAATTGTAAATTTACCAATTGTAAAATTTATAACAAATTCGAAATTGAAGCATATTGATATCAATTGAAAAAAAAATTATTTTTCATAAGCTTATGCATTGTTAAAATATCAATTGAAACATCAATTGAAAATAAAGTTTTAACTTAAGCTTAGCATAAACTAATTTTGTGCTTTAAATATGTAAACCAATTGTAAAGCAAGCACACGAAAATCATATATATGTATGAAAAGAGAATACCAATAGCAATTGATATTATGGAAATAATGAAGCATACATATATAGAAAACAAAATATGAGTATATACAAAATTATCAATTTAGATACCAATTGAAAAGATCCAATGATACCAATTGAAAATAACAATATAAATCAAGTATATAACTCATAACCTACCACCCTTTATATGCTCAAGATAAAAGATTTTCAATAAGGTTCGCAAGGCATACACGCCCAGCCATCCGCCCATTAGGGGATAGGTAGGGGTTTTTGAAATAGGGTTTGAAAACATTTTATAGTGAAAACCACTACCCAATTGAAGAATAATAACTAGTTAAAAATAATTTTTGAAGCACTAGTTAAAGATCCTTCAAAACATGAAACCAAAATATAAGTTTTTCATGAATCATACCAAATACACAAGAGTTGACACTCAAAATCGATAAAACTCAAAAGAATCATGAAGCAATGTCATGAATAAACAAATAAAGTGTGAGTGTATAAGAATCATATGTTTAGCATTTTCCATGAAAATAATCAATGAAGCTCAAAACACAAATATCATTTAATCAAAACAAAAATCATGAAAAATTCATTTTTCATTTTAAAAGCAAACTTCAAGGTATATGTATGTTTTTATCTAATCCTAACAATATACATACATATCCCAAACATAAAATAGTCTATCATATAATTTGCATGAAGGCAAGAGACTCAAAAAGGGTATACATGTATATTTATTAGATTTGAATAAAAATGCATATACATGAAGCAAAAACATGAAAATAGGCAAAACAAGTATAAATGAAAGAATCATCAAAACTAGCCTATATATGTGCATATAGTGGGTACAAATGAGCATGAAGTGCAAACATATATGAATCAATTTGTTTTCACTATTTGTACATGTATAAATACAAGTTTTGATAAAAAATACATTTAAACTAGTATTTACCACATGAAGCACAAAACCTAAAACATGAGCATGCTAAAAATATGATATATGAATAAGCATGTAAACAGAATTAGGAGTTTAGAAATAGTTACCAAACCAAGAAACTACTCCAAATCTCCAAAACATGGTGGTAGTCCCACCAAACCTCCTTGATAGCGGTGCATCAATTATATGTCCTTCAAGTCCATGCATCCACCACCAAGGCACCAAATCTCTCACGTCTTGTGAGAGCCCTCACCTACATCAAAAACAAACTGTGGGGACTTTGGTACCCATTTTTTCTTGGGTCCTTGAGGGTTAGCTTTATAATGAACCCAAAATTTTTTATTAGCAAAATTGAAAGCATTTAACTTATCATAACAAAATTTTGCTAAATGGCCTTTGCGGCCACAATGTGTACATTTGTACACCTTAAGATGCTTATGAATGTGTGTATGATCATGGCGTGCAACATAAGCAAATGCATGATGATGATGTGCATGGATATGTGGAACTTGTTTCTTTTGAAACAAAGATTCCAATCTAGAATGATTAAATGCACAAGAGCTCAAAGTTGAGCTCAAACAATCCATTTTATTTTTCAAACATTAATCTCACTAGTGGTGGCATGTAAAGCATGATGAGATAAAAAATCATTTTTCTTTTTCTTTTGAGAAACATTTTCTTTTTCTTTTTCAAAAATTTTCTTTTTCAAAGACGTGTTTTCTTGTAAAGCAATATCTTTTTTGTTTTTCCACCAAAATAACTTTATTTTTCAAAATAGTGTTTTCTTCACACAAATCATTCAATTTAGAAAGTAAGGAAACATTCTCATTTTTCAAAATCTCATTTTCTTTTTCAATGCATGTAACCTTATTTTCTAATGAATCTTTTTCTTTGAGCATGAAATCAAAATTCTTTTCAAATTTTTATTATCCTTTTTAAGCAATTCATATTTTTCTAAGAGTTGTTGACAAAAAGATGCAAGTTCATTATATGGCATATTAATATCCTCTTCTACATCAGACTCGGTAGTTGCCTTAAGGGGGTTATCCCCTTGGACCATATAGTACAAGTTGGAGGTGTTGCTTCTAACATCCGAGTCGCTCCCCGCATAGTATAGATCTTTTTCGCCGAGGGAGAGTATGGTGTTCCATGCTACAAAAGCCGAATCAATATTAGAAACCCTAGATAAATAATCATCATTTAGGGTAGACTTTAAAGCATTTAGGGCTTTTGCATTAGCCTCATAATTTTTGCCATTTAAACAATAAGAATCTTTAGTTGTGGCAAAATAAACATGAATGCCTAGGGCTTTGAGGTACAAAGACATCTTCACCTTCCATATATGGATGTTAAGAATGTCAAACATGGGTGGTGACATGAA
Source organism: Agave tequilana (assembly GCA_038442645.1). Taxonomy (NCBI): domain Eukaryota; kingdom Viridiplantae; phylum Streptophyta; class Magnoliopsida; order Asparagales; family Asparagaceae; genus Agave; species Agave tequilana. Next base: position 62,215 of record JAVJIF010010322.1, read on the forward strand.
TCCATAGTGTGTGTACAAATTTTGTGATTAGCCTAAAAATGAGGATCTTTAACTCTAGGTTGTAAGACCCAAATTCAGAGCACTTGGCTCTGATACCAATTGTAAATCACCTAGAGGGGGGTGAATAGGTGATGGCTAATCTAATGGTCACTAAATGAGGAATTAAAAACTATTATGACCTAAACTAAAATTCTTAAACTAAACACCACGTATAACACAAGAGTGTAGCCGAATTCCCCGTGAAGAGCTCTGGACTAACTCCTCTAGATTCCCCTAGATAAGGGTTGAGGTGCCGCGTTGGCTCTCTTGGTTGAATACAAGTGTTAGCAAACAATCCCCAAGCATATAACAATTAAGCACACAAGTATATCAAGCATATAAAGATGAAAGCAATAATAGCATGCAAGATATAAACAAGTAAGGGAGAGAGAGAAAGAGCAATCGCAAACACAAGGGATTTGTTTCGAGGTTCGAGCACACTTGCTCTACATCCCCGCCTTCGACACACGAAGGATTTCCACTATAACGATCCCACCGGATCACTCGGTGTCGCAACACCTATAAGCCGAGTTCACACTTGAACTCCTTGGACTTTCTAGCCCGTACACACCGCAAGCCCACAAGCTCCCCGAGGCCGCACCTCAAACAAAGAGTTCGCACCCGAACTCGAAACACCGAGTCCCCACTAGGACCCGAAACAATGCGAACACACACGTCCGCCTTCTCAAAGAGCTAAGATGAACTTTGGTGTTCACAACTCTTGATCACCTAAAATCCTCTCACAATAACACTCCTATAGAATGAATATGTCAATGGTTGCTCAAGTGTTTGTGAGAAAAACAAGGATGAGAGTGGTGGAGGAAAACTCAAGAAAATCACTTCTAAACACCCTTGATAAAACTCCCCTTTTGATTAGAAATATTGGCTCTAATATAAGTGGAGAAAACCTCTTAAAAGAGTAGGAAAAACTGTTATAAAAATCCACTTAAATCTTGTAGAAAACAGCCCCCAAATGGCCCAATATATATAGGGCTCTAAAAACTAGCCATTGGAGGCCTGACAGAACTGTCGGTCGACCGGCCAACGGTCATATTTCAGACCGTTGAGCCATCGGTCGACCGGTCGGTCGATCGAGGCCAGGATACAGAGAGCAAGTCTCTCTGTCCGGTCGACCGCTCGGTCAACCGGGCCTTTCCAGAGAGCAGAGCTCTCTGGGCGGTCGACCGGGTCGGTCGACCGGCCCTCCTACTAGAACTAGCGTGCACGTCTGTGCATGTCAGTCGACCGCCCGGTCGACCGGCTGATGCCAGATCAGAACTGTTAAAGGATTAAAAACTTGATCTTTTTGGTAGAAATAAAATCCCATAAAATCATGAAAAATCTACAAAAATAGTTTTACCAATATACTTTGATAAACAAACATGCTTGCACAAAATCAAGACATGTTACAAATAATTTGGACTATTTTTGTAACTTGGAAAATTAGCTTAAAAATGAAAACTGTATTTTTTCAAAACTTGTTTTCCAAACTTTGTTTTTCCAAAAACTCACTAAATACAAAAACAAGATATTCTAAACACTTTTAAAGCATATGGTGTATGGATATGATCCACTACACAAACATGGTGAAATATCTATGTTTTTGACATTAAGCACTAAATAAGGTTTTGGATAAAACATGTAAACTTGAAAACCAAAATCAAAACACTTGAAATCTTCACTTGGATACCAGTTTGGTTTTGGTTAAAATTCTTTTCTAAAACAAACTAAATCAAGAGTGTGTGTGTATATATGTACTTGAGCAGTCCACCAACTATTCTATCCTTTACATTTTTTCTAAAAATAAAATCTTCTAAAAAAACAAACCTAGACACAAGTCTACATCTTCTTGAAATCTTCACTTGAAGTATTCTCATCTTCTTGACTTGGTCCAAACACGATCCAAAGAGCTATACTCCTCTTGAGTACTTGATGTGGTCTTGATGCACAAGCTCTTGAATCAAACCGTGTAAGCTCGAAAACTTGACTTTAAATCCTTTGTTGAAGCTACACACCTACTAAGATCTTGATCATGAATCTGAGACTAAATAAACACAAGATCATTAGTACTATAACTACACGAGTTGATCATCATCAAAATTAGAGTGATGAGCCTTTGGGCCAACAATTGTAACCTTGGGCAAAAATATTTATGGGCTAACAACATGCTGGCGCATATTAGCGGACTCCCCGGACTTTTCTCGGTATTGCGTCCCAGTTTTTAGGCGATTGTTTTATGCTTAATAACTATCACTCTAATGTTATAGCATTTTATATTAATATGTGGACATCTTATTACTACCGTAATGTTTAACATCTTACTTGCTACTGTAATTTTTAGTACATGATACCCCGCTACACAGGTTAATATATGTTGTTGTACTCGATATTCACACCGACACTGGACATGCTATACTTTACTCGTGACATCTGACACTGACCCTAGACATTTTATACTTGATAAATGATTTATGACACCGGCACTCGGTATTGACACCGGCAACACGGTATTTACACCGACACTTGACATGTTATACTTGATGCATATCATACTTGTCGCCTAATCTGACCCCTGGTATATGACATATGCTAACCCTTACTTGATATGCTTTCATGTGGTACAAGTACATTGACTTGACATCGTGACCCTTGACCGGACACTACCACCCCTGATACCTATATTATATGACATATTCATGACTATCACTTTTACGGAGACTTGGCAAGATTATTATATTATTACCAGATATTTGTGTAATCACCTAGAGGGGGGTGAATAGGTGACTAGCTAATCTAATAGACAATTAATGCGGAAATAAAACTATTTATGCAAACTAAAACTTCTTAAACTAAACACCAAGTATAACACAAGAGTGTAGCCGGATTCCCCGTGAAGGGCTCTGGACTAACTCCTCAAGATTCCTCTAAATAAGAGTTGAGGTGCCGTGTTGGCTCTCTAGGTTGAATACAAGTGTTAGTAAACAATCCCCAAGCATATAACAATATGAGCACAAATATATATCAAACATATAAAGATGAAAGCAATATAAGCATGCAAGATATAAACAAGTAAGAGATAGAGAGAGCAATCGCAAACACGAGAGATTTGTTTCGAGGTTCGAGCACATTTGCTCTACGTCCCCGCCTTCAACACTTGAAGGATTTCCACTAAAATCGATCCCACCAGATCACTCAGTGCCGTAACACCTACAAGGTGAGTTCACACTTGAACTCCTTGGACTCTCTAGTCCCTTCACTTGTTCCCGCAAGATCACACCACAAGCCTACTAGCTCGCCGAGGCCACACCTCAAACACCGAGTTCTCACTAGAACCCGAAACAACGCGAACGCCTCCTCAAAACAAAGATGAAGTCTTTGGTGATCTAAACACTTGATCACCTCAAATCCTCTTACAACAAAGATCCCTATAGGATAGGTATAGTAATGAATAGCTCAAGTATGTGCGTGAGAAAACTAGGATTGAATTGGTGGAGGAAGACACAAGAATCACTTTGAAAAACACTCTTGATAAACTTCTCTTTTGATTGGAAATATTTGCTCTTTAACAAGTGGAGAAAACCTCTTAATAAAGTAGGAAAAACTATCTTTAAAACTCTCCAAAAATCTTGTATCAAACAGCCCAAGAAACCTCAAATTTATAGGCTATCCAAAAACTAGTCGTTGGGGTTCAGGATGACCTGTCGGTCGACGGCCCGGTCGACCAGCCAACGGTTAGAATTGACCATTGTGCCAGCGATCGACCGGCCAGTCGACCGTGGAATGGATACAGAGAGCTGAGCTCTTTACCGGTCGACCGTCCGGTCGACCGGGGCCATTTCCAGAGAGCAGACACTCTCTGGCGGTTGACCGTGCGGTCGACCAGCCCATCCTGTTCACGTCGGTCGACCGTTCCGGTCGACCGGCTTCTGGTCCGGTCGAGACCGGTCGGTCGACCGCCAGAGCTTGGCAGGCTATTTTCGGGATTTAAAACTTGGGTTTTTCATTTTTAATTAAATCCCATAAAATCTCTAAAAATCCACAAAAATAAGTTCAGTAATATATTTTGATATACAACCATGTTTGAGCAAAATCAAAACATGTTACAAACATTTTGAACTATTTTTATAACTTAGAAATTTTGGTTAAAAACAAAAATCGTATTTTTCTAAATTTATTTTTCCAAAACTTCTCCAAATTCAAAAACATGATATTTTAAACACTTTTAAAGCATGGCGTGTATGGATATGATCCACTACACATAAATGATGAAATATCTATGTTTTTGACAATAAGCATTGAAACGGTTTTAATTAAAAACACATGTATATAATAAACTCCAAAAACCAAACTGGTATTTTGCCAAAATGAAAAGTCTTTTTCAAATGAAAATTCTTTTATGAAAACACATCTAAATCTTGTGTGTGAGTGTATATGGTATACTTGAGCAATCCACCAACTATTCTATCCTTTACATTTTATCTAAAAACAAAATCTTAATAAAAACGAACCTAGACTCAAGTCTTGATCTTGAAGTCTTCTTCTCCTCTTGACTTGATCCAAACTTGATCCAACGAGCTAGACTCCTTTTGAGTACTTGATGCGTTCTTGATGAACAAGCTCTTGAGTCAAACCGTGCTAGCTCTAAAACTTGACTTTAAATCCTTTGTTGAAGCTAAACACCAACTAAGATCTTGATCATAAATCTGAGACTAATTAAACACAAGATCATTAGTACTATAACTACATGAGTTGATCATCATCAAAACTAGAGTGATAGGCCTTTGGGCCAACAATCTCCCCCTTTTGATGATGACAAAACTCATGGAGTTATATATGCATGGATTAAAGTAAAGCTTAAAAGAAGCTCCCCCTTAACTCATGTATCTCAATAAATAATAATATATGGCAATGAAGCACATGAATCTAAACAAACATGTATGCAAAAATATAAGGATATAAACATGCCAATCAAGCATAAAACTCATCAAATTCTTTTCTCTTTTTTGCAAAAACAAAACAATATGCATAAATAAGAAATCTTTAAACATGCATATATATTAAAATACTTCTCCCCCTTTTTGTCAATCATCAACAAAGGGGTTAAAGTAAACACAAAACAATGTTCTCCCCCTTTGTTAGAAACAAAAAATGAATAAAGGGGTGAAATCAAATCAACCAATAAAGAGATATATGCGGTATACATTCATGAAGAGGAAGACGCAAAGTTAACTTCACTACATATATGTATTACATGAAGAAGGGATAACAAGCCCTAATTCACATAATGCATAATATGCAATGCATAAGAAGAGATGTGAAGCTCCCCCTATACACGTGTATCGCATAAAAAAGAGTTGTCAAGCTCCTCAATATAAGATATACTCAACATGAATCTATATGTAGAAGAGATATTAAGCTCCCCTTGCATATATGCAATATAAATCAAAACATTTTTGAATCAAATTTTTAATAATTACTCAAAACAAATTTTGAAATTTACTCAAACTAATAGAACAAATTTTGAGATACCTTTGTAAATAAACAAAATTTTTGAGATACCAATTGGAACTAAAACATATCAAAACATTTTTAAGAATCCAATTATAACTAAACAATATAAATTTTGAATTCTAATTGTAATTGAAATATTTTACCAATTGACATACAAGCAATTGAAAAAATATTTTACCAATTGAAATAACATGAAATTTTGATACCAATGAAAGAAAATATTTTATATTTGATACTAATTTAAACTTTCATGGATACCAATTGAAATAAATAGTTCAATAGATACCAATTGAAATATATTGTACATTTTGATATCAATAAAAAAATATTAATTGTAAAAAAAATACCAATTGAAGATAATGCATAAGCTTATATAAAAAGTACCAATTAAGAAATCAATTGAAAATTAAGATTTGAATTAAGCTTAGTATAAACATACTTTGTGCTTTAAACACGTAAATATCTTATAAATCAAGCACAAATAAATCATATATATGTATGAAAATGAAAATACCAATAGAAATTGATGTTATCTGAAATGAAGCATACATATAGAAAACAAAATATGAGTATATATAAAAAAGTATCAATTGAGATACCAATTGACAATATGATTTAAATCAGTATATAACTCATAATAAACCACCCTTTTTAAGAACAAGATAAAAGATTTTCAATAAGACTTACAAGGCATACTCGCCCATCCGTCCGCTCATTAAAGGGGTAGGTAGGGTTTTTCAAAAACTAGAGTTTGAAAATATTTTAGTATTGAAAACACTATCAAATGAATAATACATAACTAGTTAAAATAATTTTTAAAAAACTAGTTAAAGATCCTTCAAAAATATGAAACCAAATCATATGTATATCATGAAGTATACTAAATACATAAAGTTTGACACTAAAAATCTATAAGGCTCAAAAATAATCATGAAACAAAGTCATGAATAAACAAATAAAGTATGAGTGTACAAGAATCATGTAATTAGCATTTTTCATGAAGATAATCAATAAAGCTTAAAGCATATATCATTTTATCAAACAAAAAAATGATAATTCATTTTCATTTAAACATAACTTCTACGTATATGTATGATTTATCCAAAACTAACAATATGCATACATATCCCAAACATAAAAAGAGTCTATGATATAATTTGCATGAAGGCAAGAGACTCAAGAGACATACATGTATATTTATTAGATTTGAATACAAAATACATATACATGAAGTAAAACATGAAAATTGGCAAAATAATTGTAAATGAGAGAATCATCAAAACTAGGCTGTACATGTGCATATAGTGAGTACAAATGAGCAATGAAATGCAAACATATATGAATCAAATGTGGCTCACTACATGTATAAGTATATATCCAAGTTTTGACAAAAACTACATTTAAACAAGTATTTACCACATGAAGCCTAAAACATAAAACATGAACATTTTAACAAACACTAAAACATGCTAAAGATCATCAATCATAAATGCATGTAAACTAAAATAGGAGTTTAGAGATAGTTACCAACACATGAACTATACTCTAACTCTCCAAAATATGGTGGTTGTCCCACCAAACCTCCTTGATAGTGGTGCATCAATATATGTGTCCATCTAGTTCATGTGCATCCACCATCAAGGCACCAACTCTCCCACATCGTGTGAGAGCCCGCACATACATCAAATACAAAAAGTGAGAATTTTGGTACCCATTTTCTTTTGGGTCCATGAGGGTTAGCATTAAGGAACCCAAACTTTCTTGTTAGCAAAATTTAAAGTGTTTATCTTATCATAACAAAATTTTACTAAATGGCCTTTGCGGCCATAATGTGTACACTTGTACACTCTAGGATGCATGTGTGTGTGAGTGTGCGATCACGGAAAAACCGCGCACAGAAAGTGTATGTTTTGAAGTTAAGATTTAAAGTGTGTGTGCTTTGGCTTCCTCGATACTTCCGTTATAGCATAGAGGCTAAAACGAGTCGAATCCACAAGGATGGGAGGCGATAGAAGCTTTACCGGTTGATTCACGTGTTTGTTAAAGATTCGTTAAAGTTTTAAAGAATGAAAAGAAAAGAAAGAAAAGAATGAAAAGAGAAGTACGGTGAAACACAAGAAGTGGGAAACATAGAAAATAATATGTTTGTGATTTTTGGAATGTTTCTAAACAAAATGAAAAAGAAAGAAAACTCATGGCATAACTACTAATGACTCTACTAACATGCTAACCTCTTAGTGATAGTTGCCTCACATATATCATTGGCCATCACTAGTCCTTGGTTAAGCATGACCCATATGTAACTCATCACAACCCAACTCATCAAACAAGTGCAAGCTACACTTAAACCATCAATACTATAGAAAGTAACATGGAGTAAAATAATGTTAGCTTGTTAGTGGTTAGGAAGTTAGAGTGCTAGATCCATCATCATGAGCCATCAATGGCTCTTACAAGAGCAAGGCCAAACCGAGGCTATTAAATTCATATAGATTATCATAAAAGAAGTTAACAAGTTAGTGATTAGTAGTTAGTTACCATGAGAGAAAAGTTAGCTACACATGTAAAAGAGATTGGAGAGAAGAAAACATAGAGAGATAAAGAGAGCACCTTTCATAAATTGTCACCTTCTATTTCAAGCACTCTTGCATTCCAAGCATGTATCACTCTCTCTCCCTATTACAAGACCTACAAAATGAAAAATACATTGGAGGAAGAAGAACTAACTACCCTAAACTACAACATGAAGATGAAACTACTCCCAAAATTCTGCATATCTCCAACTCTGAAACCCCGGGGGGGTATTTATAGGCACCAGGGGAACAAGGGGCTAGGGGACAAACCCTGGCCCGAAGCGCGGCGCGCGCCGCGGCCTTACGGCCACGGAAACACGATTATTGCTGCGTTTCTGCGGCCCAGTAGCGACCGCGCGCGGTCCTTTCTGTCCCCTGTCAGGTCCTGTGCCCGGTTTCTAGTTTGCAGCCTCTGGTTTTGACAGAATCAGCTCTCTAGGTCAATGGCTGTCTTTAATAGGCCTTTAATCACCAATTAAATAGTGATTTAGGGTCTTCTTCTTCATTGCACACCATGAACCTAGAATCAAGCAAGTAAAGCTTTATTAGCAGAATTTAATATAAAATCAATATGAAGATGTGATACAAATTATGTAAAATTAGAGACTAATCAGTGTGATCATGACATGCAAAGTGTGCATATGCATGATGTAGGTGTTGTGCATGAACATGGGGAACTTATTTCTTTTGAAACAAGGATTTCAATCTTTTGTGGTTAAATGCACAATTACTCAAAGTTAATCTTAAACAATCAATTCTATTTTTCAAAAAATTAACTTCATTTTTATCAATGATAGTATGTAAAGCATAATGAGAATGAGAACTATTTTTCTTATTCTTTTTAGAAATATTTTCTTTTTCTTTTTTAACAATTTTTCTTTTTAAAGAAGTGTTTTCATGCAAAGCAATTTCTTTTTATTTTTCCACCAAAACAATTTTATTTTTCAAAATAGTGTTTCCTTCACAAGGATCATTCAATTTAGCAAGCAAGGAAACATTTTAATTTTTCAAAGATTCATTTCTTTTGAAATATTTTCAAATTTTTCTTGCAAAGAATCTTTTTCATTTAACATGGCATCAAATTTGTTTTTCATTTTCTTATTATCCTTTTTAAGCAATTCATATTTTTCTAGGAGTTGTTGACAAAATGATTCAAGTTCATTATAGGACATATCAACACCCTCTTCTAGCTCGGATTCGGTAGTTACCTCAAGGGGGTTATCTCCTTAGACCATGTAGCACACATTGGAAGCGTCACTTCCAACATCCGAGTCGCTCCCCGCATAGTATTGTTCTTGTTCGCTAAGGGAGATGATGGTGTTCCAAACTAAAAAAGCCGAATCAAGATTAACAACCCTAGATAAATAATCATCATTTAGGGTACTCTTCAAAGCTTGAATGGCTTTTGCATTAGCCTCAATATTTTTGCCATTTAAACAATAAGAATCTTTAATAGTGGTAAAATAAACATGAATCCCTAAGGCTTTGTTAAGATGTTAAGAATGTCAAAGGTGGGGCGTGACATGAAATCCATAGCGTGTGAACAAATATTGTGATTAGCTAAAAATAAGGATATTTAACTCTAGGTTGTTAGACCCAAATCAAAAGCACGTGGCTTTGATACCAATTGTAATCACCTAGAGGGGGGTGAATAGGTGACTAGCTAATCTAATGGACAATTAATGCGGAAATAAAACTATTTATGCAAACTAAAACTTCTTAAACTAAAACCAAGTATAACACAAGAGTGTAGCCGGATTCCCCGTGAAGGCTCTGGACTAACTCCTCAAGATTCCTGTAAATAAGAGTTTAGGTGCCGCGTTGGCTCTCTTGATTGAATACAAGTGTTAGCAAATAATCCCCAAGCACATAACAATATGAGCACAAATATATATCAAGCATATAAAGATGAAAGCAATATAAGCATGCAAGATATAAACAAGTAAGAGATAGAGAGAGAAAGAGAAATCGCAAACACGAGAGATTTGTTTCGAGGTTCGAGCACACTTGCTCTACGTCCCCGCCTTCAACACTTGAAGGATTTCCACTAAAATCGATCCCACCGGATCATTCGATGCCGCAACACCTACAAGGCGAGTTCACACTTGAACTCCTTGGACTCTCTAGTATCTTCACTTGTTCCAGCAAGATCACACCGCAAGCCCACTAGCTCGTCGAGGCCACGCCTAAACGCCGAGTTCTCACTAGAACCCGAAACAACGCGAACACACAAGTCCGCCTCCTCAAAACAAAGATGAAGTCTTTGGTGATCTAAACACTTGATCACCTCAAATCCTCTCACAACAAAGATCCTTATAGGATAGGTATAACAATAGATAGCTCAAGTATGCGTGTGAGAAAACTAGGATTGAATTGGTTGAGAAAACGCAAGAATCACTTTGAAAAACACTCTTGATAAACTTCCCTTTTGATTGAAAATATTTGCTCTCAAACAAGTGGAGAAAACCTCTTAATAGAGTAGGAAAAACTATGTTTAAAACTCTCCAAAAATCTTGTATCAAACAGCCCAAGAAACCCCAAATTTATAGGCTATCCAAAAACTAGTCGATGGGGTTCAGGATGACCTGTCGGTCGACCGCCCGGTCGACCGGCCAACGGTCAGAATTCTGATCGTTGTTCCAGCGGTCGACCGGCCAGTCGACCGTGGCATGGATACAGAGAACTGAGCTCTCTGCCGGTCGACTGCCCAGTCGACCAGGGCCATTTCCAGAGAGCAGACACTCTCTGGTGGTCGACCGGCCCATCCTGTGCACGTCTGGGCCGGTCACCCGGTCGGTCGACCGCTAGAGCCTGGCAGGCTATTTTTCGGATTTAAAACTTTGGTTTTTTATTTTTAATTAAATCCCATAAAATCTCTAAAAATCCACAAAAATAAGTTCAGTAATATATTTTAATATACAAACATGTTTGAGCAAAATCAAAACATATTACAAATATTTTGAACTATTTTTATAACTTAGAAATTTTGGCTAAAAACAAAAACCGTATTTTTCCAAATTTGTTTTTTCCAAAACTTTTCCAAATACAAAACAAAATATTTTAAATACTTTTAAAGCATGGTGTGTATGGATATGATCCACTATACATAAATGATGAAATATCTATGTTTTTGACAATAAGCACTAAAACGGTTTTGGTTAAAAACACATGTATATAATAAACTCCAAAAATCAAACCGGTATTTTGCCAAAATGAAGTCTTTTTCAAAATGAAAATTCTTTTATGAAATCACATCTAAATCTTCTGTGTGAGTGTATATGGTATACTTGAGTAATCCACCAACTATTCTATCCTTTACATTTTATATAAAAACAAAATCTTAATAAAAACGAATCTAAACTCAAGTCTTGATCTTGAAGGTCTTCACTTGAAGTCTTCTTCTCCTCTTGACTTGGTCCAAACTTGATCCAACGAGCTAGACTCCTTTTGAGTACTTGATGTGGTCTTGATGCACAAGCTCTTGAATCAAACCGTGTTAGCTCCAAAACTTGACTTTAAATCCTTTGTTGAAGCTAAACACCAACTAAGATCTTGATCATAAATCTGCGACTAATTAAATACAAAATCATTAGTACTATAACTACATGAGTTGATCATCATCTAAACTAGAGTGATGGGCTTTTGGGCCAACAATTTGGTACTCTTGAACTCCTATACTCCTGAACTCTTGTATACTTGAACCCCTGAAATAGGGAGGCTCCTGACATTACTCCTGATATTATACTCCTGTTGACCCCCTTAATAGGATAACCGTGGATATTAGACTTTTGTGAATACCCTGTGGACTTTATTATTTGGCACTCTGTTATATTTAAACAACTTACACTGGGACGGGGAAAATTGATGGGTATCGATATAGCTTCTGTGTTTATGGTGGCCATACATATGTTGCACAACTATTCCTGTTGGATTCATCTTGGAGGCCATTAGGCGTTTCCGAGGGGTGTACTGGCACCCCTTACCCCTTGCCTGCCTGCCGAGTGTGCTATAATCCCCTGTGTATATCCCTGTGGGGAACGGTGATACTCTATTCTTGTTTGGGCGTATATTAAGACCTTCGGGCCTATAGTAAGTCCCGATGCCTAGCGGTACGTTCTGGCTCAGTACCGGATACTCCTGGACCGTTGTCCCGGGCATGCACGGGACCCATTCTAAACATGGTTCTTCATTCCCCATCAATTTCTAATAACCAACCTCGCTCGGCTTGTATGCGAAAGTATATGGCACCGGTCATATACCGAAACATACAAATTGAACGAGTATTAATAATAACTCGATAATTGACTTAATGTTACATGAATTCTATTACTTGCTATTTATGGTAGTTATTCATTACTTGCTAATTTGATTACATGACATTTAACCTGCTATACTTGCTTTTATTTCATGCCACATAAATTCTAATATCATTTTTATATTGCATTATTTATTGTGGTTTTTTCATGCTTAATGATTTGGTACATTATACTTAACTTGTTACACTTATTATTGCTTACTTGCCACTTGGCTTCTTTTTACACTCGCTGAGTTGCCCACTAACAACCCTAGATTTGTATGTTCAGATTTAGCAGGTTGGACCAAGGTGGACCCTTCAGCTGAGGATTAAGCCTACTTAGACGAGTAGGGCGGATCAGCCATAGCTTCGTCCTGTCTTTCCCTGCTCACGAGATTCTCTTTTCCAGCTCGTGAGTTATTATCTTTTATACCTTGTACAGTCTACTTTTATATCACAATCTGTGATGACTAAGTACTTGTACTATTTTGTGTTGGAATGTATAACACCACGTATTTCCGCACTCTGATCCCTTTATTGTGTTGTATTGATGCTTAGCGTATATACGTGATGGTACCATCGCCCTGCATATGTACATCGCAGTGGCGCCCCCGTACCGCTGGATCGGGGCGTCACACATCCCTTGAAAATGATGCATTCAAAAATATCACCATTTAGCTCGGAACGCATCCACCATCAAGACACCAATACCTCTCACGTCATGTGAGAGCCCACACCTACATCAAATACAATAGGGGTAGATTTGGTACCCATATCATATTGGGTCCATGGGGGTTAGCACCATTCTAACCCAAACAAATTTATTTGCAAAATTTAAATTATTTATTCTATCATAACAAAAATTTGCAAGGTGGCCTATAGCCCACAATGTGTACAAGTATACACATAAGCATACATAGTGTCACGTGTGTGATCATGAGAAGCATGCGTATGTCGTGATTTGTGTGCATGTATATGAGGAGCATGTTTCTTGCGAAGCATGGATTCCAATTTCTTGTGATCCATAAAATATTGGCTCAAAGTGGAGCCCAAACAATCAACATTCTTCTTCAAAGAACAAATATCATTTTTAATAATTGAAGAAGAAGTAGAGTATGCAACATGTTTATCACTAGCAGATGAAGCCCTAGAAATATGACAAACATGAGAAGACAAATCATTTTTTAAAGATTTATTTTTATTTGAAACCAAATCCAATTCTTTTGAAATTAAAGCAATTTTATTTTTCAAAGAATTGTTTTCTTTTAAAACAATTTCAAGTTTTGAAGACAAAACCTCATTTTTCTTCAAAACAATGTCAAAATCATTTCTATTTTTTAAAATTTCATTTTCTTTTAAAATAAGGTCAAGTTGGGTTTTCAAGGAATCTTTTTCACTTGAAATCTCAACCCTCTCTTGTAAAATCATGTCTAGCTTTGAAGATAAATTCTCATTTTCTTCTTTTAGTTTAAAACTTTTCTTTTTCAAAAGTTCGTATTTTTCTAGCAAGTTTTCACAAAATATTGATAGTTCTTCATTTAAGGCATCGACATCCATATTGTCATCGCCTGAATAATTAGCATTATCATCTAGATTAGTTTCTGAATGTACCTCAAGGGAGTCATTCCCTTGGACCATATATCAAGTTTCATCAGACTCATCCATCAAGGGTTCCTTCTCCACAATGTTTGCTGTCTGTAGCGCAGGAGAGGTCAATGTATTTCACACTGCAAAAGTAGAATCACAATGAGAAATAATACATAGATAATCTTTACTAAGTGTGTGCCTAAGTGCTACTAGGGCTTGTACATTGGCCTCAATATACTTGTCATTATCAAAATAGGTTTTCTTGGTAGTGGTAAGATAAACATACATTCTTAGGGTTTTTTGGTACATGGACATCTTAACTTTCCAAATATCAATGTTGGTAGCATCATACATAGAAGGGGTCATGAAATCCGTGGGTGTATAAACTATATGTGTGTAGATGCAAATCTAGATTAGTAATCTAAGATCTCACTCCTAGGTGGTTAAACCTAATATCAGGAGTGTAGCCTCTCATACCAATTGAAAATATACCTAGAGGGGAGGTGGATAGGTGTATAATTAATCTAATGACAAATGATGCGGAATTAAAAAACTAATTGCAACACACTATGTGTAACAAAAGAGTGTAGCCGAATTTCTGGTGAGGAGATCTGGACTATCTCCTCTAGATTTCTCTAAATAAGAGTTGAGGTGCTATATGAAACTTTCTTGGTTCAACACAAGTATGGGTACACAAACAATACCAAGCATATATATGATGAGAACAATATAATGCAATGCAAGATATAAGAGAGAATCTAGAGATAGTAGATCAAACGCAAACACCGAGATATGTTTTGAGGTTCGAACCACTGCTCTACGTCCCCGCCTTCACACAGAAAGAGTTTCACTATGTCCACACAGGACCTTCTGTATAGGGAACCTCCACCGAGGAATTTGCAAGTACAAAGTAAGGAGTACGCAACTCCTCTCTCCAACACAATCACCTCTACACAAGAGGCAAGACACAAAGTCAAAATAACAATCACCTCTACACAAGAGGGATGGGCACGAAGCCAAACAACAATCTGTTGGCCCAAAGGCCTATCACCCTAGTTTTGATGATGATCAACTCATGAAGTTTTGTTTACTAATGATCTAGTGTTTAATTAGTGACAGATTCATTATCAAGATCTTAGTAGGTGCATAGCTCAACAAAGGATAAAAAGTCAAGATTTGGAGCTAGCACGGTGTGATCCAAGGAGCTTTTGGATCAAGCTTGGACCAAGTCAAGATGATGAGAAGACTTCAAGTGAAGACTTCAAGAAGATGAAAACTTGTGTCTAGGTATAAGATTTTGTTTTTTTGTTTTAGTTAAAAATGTAAAGGATAAATAGTTGGTGGATTGCTCAAGTATATATCACACACACACTCTTGATAAAATTGTCTTTTCATAAAAGAATTTTCAGATTTAGAAAAGACTTTCATTTTGGAAAAACATAGTTTGGTTTTTGGTGTTTCTCATGTACTTATCTTTTAACCAAAACCAAGTTTAGAGATTTATGTCAAAAACATAGATATTTCATCTTGATTGTGTAGTGGATCATATCCATACACACTATGCCTTAAAATGAATTATAATATCTTGTTTTTGTATTTGAAGATGTTTTGGAAAAACAAAGTTTAGAAAACATGGCTTGGAAAAATACTGTTTTTATCATGAGCCAAATATTTCCAAGTTACAAAAATAGTCCAATCCTTTATAACATGCCTTGATTTTGTGCAAGCATGTTTGTATATCAAAGTATATTGGTTAAACTATTTTTATAGATTTTTAAGTATTTTATGGGATTTTATTTGAGCCAAAAAGACTAACTTTTTAATCCCAGAAAACTGTTTCAGGCTTCGGATAAGTCGACTAATAGCCTTTATAAGTCGACTAATTCAGGAGTCGGCCGACCGGACCGGTCGACCGACGTGCACAAACGTGCACGCCTTTGTGTGCTGGAGGACGGCCGACCGTGCCGGTCGACCGCTCCAGAGAGCAGAGCTCTCTGGAAAGATCGGCCGACCGCACGGGTCGACCGACAGAGAGTTGGACTCTCAGCTCCAGTGGGTCGGTCGACCCTGGCGGTCGACCGTGGCTCCAACGGTCAGAAATCGAACCGTTGGCGGTCGACCGCACCGGTCGACCGACAGTTCTGACAAAGCCCCTACGGCTAGTTTTTGACAGCCTATATATTTGGGGGTTTGTGGACTGTTTTAGATAAGATTTGAAGAAGTTTTTAGAGCCAGTTTTTCCCACTCTTTTCAGAAGTTTTTCTCCACAAAATAGAGTGCAAATACTTCCAATCAAAAGGGAAGATTTTACCAAGAGTGTTTTAAGTGATTCTTTGAGTTTTCCTCCACCACTCTCATCCTTGTTTTTCTCACACACGCTTGAGCATCCATTGATTATTCATCCTATAGGTGTGTTGTAGTGAGAGTGCTTTAGGTGATCAAAGTGTTGTGATCACCAAAGATCTTTTCTTTGTTCTTTGAGGAGACGGGTTAGTGTGCTCGTAGATTGTTTAGGGTTCAGGTGCGAACTCTTTGTTTGAGGTGCGGTCTCGGCGAGCTAGTGAGCTTGCGGTGTGTAAGGGACTAGAGAGTCCGAGGGCTTGTAGGTGTTGCGGCACCGAGGAGAGATCCATTGGGATCTTGCATAGTGGAAATCCTTCGTGTGTCGAAGGCGGGGATGTAGAGCAAGTGTGCTCGAACCTCGAAACAAACCCTTTGTGTTTGCGATTGCCATTTCTCTCTCTCTTTATCTCCTTGTTCATATCTTGCATTACTTATCTTTTCTTTACCTTTATATGCATGATATATTTCTTGTGCTCATATTGTTATATACTTGCGTGGGATTGTTGCTAACACTTGTATTCAACCAAGAGAGCCAACGCGGCATCTCAACCCATTCAAGGGGAATCTTGAGGAGTTTGTCTAGAGCCCTTCACGGGGAATTCGGCAACACTCTTGTGTTATACATAGTGTATAGTGTAAAAGTTTTAATTTTGGTCATAATTGTTTTTAGCTTCCGCATTATTTGCATCATTAGGTATTAAGTGACCATTAGATTAGCCATCACCTATTCACCCCCCCTCTAGGTGAACCTACAATTGGTATCAGAGCTTGGTACTCTGATTTGGTCTAATAACCTAAAGTTAAAGATCCTCATTTTTAGGCTAATCACAATATTTGTACACACACTATGGACTTCATGTCACCACCCATGTTTGACATTGTTAACATCCATATATGGAAGGTGAAGATGTCCTTGTACCTCAAAACCTTAGGTATTCATGTTTATCTTGCCACAACCAATAATGTATATTGTTTAAATGGTAAGAATATTGAGGCTAATGCAAAAGCCCTACATGCTTTAAGATCTACCCTAAATGATGATTACTTATCTAGGGTTGCTAATCTTGATTTGGCTTTTGTAGTTTGGAACACCCTCATCTCCCTTGACGAAAATGATCAATATTATGCGGGGAGTGATTCGGACGTTGGAAGCGACACCTCCAACGTGTGCTATATGGTCCAAGGGGATAACCCCCTTGAGGTAACTTCCGAATCCGAGGATGAGGATAATAACATGTCATATGAAGAGCTTTCTACATTTTGTCAATTATTGCTTGAAAAATATGACATGATTAAGAAAGATAATAAAATTTGAAAAAGAACATTGCTTGCATGCATATAGAACATGATACATTTAGATCTAACATTGCATGTTTAGAAAAAGATAACAAAAATTTGAAAAAGAATTTTGATGCCATGCTTAATGAAAAAGATTCATTAGAAAATAAAATGGCATGCTTAGAAAAAGAAAATAAAGATTTCAAAATGAGAATGTTTCCTTGCTTGCAAAATTGAATGATTTATGTGAAGGAAACACTATTGTGAAAAATAAAGTTGATTTGGTGGAAAAACAAAAAGAAGTTGTTTTTCAAAAAAAATAAATCTTTGAAAAGAAAAATTTGTGAAAAAGAAAAAGATTTTGTTTCACAAAAGAAAAAGAAAAATGATTCTTTATCTCATCATGCTTTACATGCCACCACTAATGAGATAAATTTGTTAAAAAATAAAATAGATAGTTTGAGCTCTAATTTGAGCACATGTGCATTCAATCATACTAAATTGGAGTCTTTGTTTTCAAAGAAACAAACTTGTAACACCCCGTCCCTGGAATACGTACTTAGATGCGTATTCAGATTTCTCGATCGTATTTTTTCGATTTGCTTCTTGTATTTATTCTGTATTATGAATTCTTTATATGATTGTTTTGTCTTGGATTTGGATTCGTGGATTCGGAGTCAACCTTAGATTGAACCGAAGGCCCGATCCCAGAGTATTGCTCGGTTTGGACATTCTGGTATTCCGATTTGACCGATTTCAGTTTTAAACATCATTTTCCAATATTCTAGATTTATCATGATTTTCTGGAATTTTCCTCAATTAAGTTGAAAATCTTCAAAACCGGTGTCGGCCAGTTTCGTTGACCGATTTCCGGATTTTTAATTTACAAACGGCTTGGAATTTCTAAAAGTGCCTTTAGACATTATTTCTTAAAATCATATTTTCTATCTAAATATATTTTCTGGGATTTATCAAATTTTATTGAAAACCCGGCCAATCCGGCATATACCGAGATTGACGGTTGACCTTATAATTTTTATCTTGAAAAGGAGATTGAATCTTTGAAAACCGATTTCACCATAAATCGTTTTATAATATTTATGATTTTTGTGAATTTTTGGGAAGCTTTCCGGATTACTTCATTTTTGGGCCTTTCCGGTGTTTTCCCAGATACCGAGGAGATTGTCCCATATATTCCACTCTGTCTCTTCCCATTTTCTCTCTCCTTCCTTAAACGCGGATCTCACCAACCTGGGATTCCGCATTTATTGCAAAGATCCTCCCCATCCCGCATTTAATGCACTTCAGATCAAATCCCATCAAGTATCATGACTCTCTCTCCTCTGTTGAAACGCAGCTTTTGGCCTTCTCTAAACGCAGCCTTAATCACTGCGTTTAGCCCATTTGGCCCAAACGCAGGTTGTGTGCTGCGTTTGTGGGTGGGAAACGCAAGTACTCTTCATATATTTCCTTTGTTTCAAATGGAGTGCATCATTATTTAATCTTCCATTCTCTCTCTTCATTAAATGCTTCCTTTCCAAAGCATCATTTCCAAGACACCCCCCCCCTCTCATCATCATTGTTGGTCAAGAGAGAGAGGGAAGGGCTGCGTTTCATGTAGGAAACGCATGAATCCTTCCCTTGTTCCTTTTGTCTTATATAGTGTGCAAACATCACTTTATCCCTCTTCTCTCTCTTCATTTAATTCTCTTCCAAATGTCATTTCCAAGGCATTTCCACTCCCTTCTCCTCATCATGACCAGCCATGTGGCAAGAGAAACATCACATCCCTCCAACTTTACAAAAACACCCTCACCTTTATTTATTTGCATCACTTCATAATCCAACTCCTATAAATACCCCCTCTCCTTCTCTCTCTCTTCATTTACTCCTCCTCCTTCTTCTTTGCTTCCTGCAGCTAACAGAGAAGCCACCAAGAGAGAGAGAGCTTCTTCTCTTGTTTCCTTTGTTCACCAAACTCCACCACCTTCAACCTTTCTCCATCACCTTGAGGACGGCCAACTCCTTTTGGATTGGGGCCGTGCTTTTCTTCTCCGTTGACAAGACTTAGAACCGGCTCCTCCTTTCGGATTGGGGCCGTGTTTCTTCTCCGGCGGCAAGACTTAGGGTCGGTACCCTCCTTTTTGGATTGGGGCCGAACTTCCCTTCGTTGGACGCGGCATAGATCTTGTTAGGCGAGTAATCTCGCTATTCGCTTGCTTCGTATTTTATTGATCACGCGAGTGCTTTTCCTCGCCAAGGACTTGTATTTTTATCAACAAAACCATAACTCTTAATAACTGTCTCTGCTCACTGTTTTACAGTATTAATCGACTTGACCCATGCATAAATCGACTAGGCACCACTTGAAATGTACCACTTTCTTGAAATGCAACACTTTTCCTGAAAACGCACCACTTGAAACGCACCACTTGAAATGCACCACTTTCTTGAAATGCAACACTTTTCCTGAAAACGCACCACTTGAAACGCACCACTTGAAAAGCAACACTTTTCCTGAAAACGCACCACTTGAAACGCACCACTTGAAATGCACCACTTTCTTGAAATGCAACACTTTTCCTGAAAACGCACCACTTGAAACGCACCACTTGAAATGCACCACTTTCTTGAAATGCAACACTTTTCCTGAAAACGCACCACTTGAAACGCACCACTTGAAATGCACCACTTTCTTGAAATGCAACACTTTTCCTGAAAACGCACCACTTGAAACGCACCACTTGAAATGCACCACTTTCTTGAAATGCAACACTTTTCCTGAAAACGCACCACTTGAAACGCACCACTTGAAATGCACCACTTTCTTGAAATGCAACACTTTTCCTGAAAACGCACCACTTGAAACGCATCACTTGAAATGCACCACTTTCTTGAAATGCAACACTTTTCCTGAAAACGCACCACTTGAAACGCACCACTTGAAATGCACCACTTTCTTGAAATGCAACACTTTTCCTGAAAACGCACCACTTGAAACGCACCACTTGAAATGTACCACTTTCTTGAAATGCAACACTTTTCCTGAAAACGCACCACTTGAAACGCACCACTTGAAATGCACCACTTTCTTGAAATGCAACACTTTTCCTGAAAACGCACCACTTGAAACGCACCACTTGAAAAGCAACACTTTTCCTGAAAACGCACCACTTGAAACGCACCACTTGAAATGCACCACTTTCTTGAAATGCAACACTTTTCCTGAAAACGCACCACTTGAAACGCACCACTTGAAATGCACCACTTTCTTGAAATGCAACACTTTTCCTGAAAACGCACCACTTGAAACGCACCACTTGAAATGCACCACTTTCTTGAAATGCAACACTTTTCCTGAAACGCACCACTTGAAACGCACCACTTGAAACGCACCACTTTCTTGAAAACGCACCACTTTCCTGAATAATCTTGATTAATTGTTATGGTTAGTTATTTCTTTGATTATGAACATTTTCCTTGGGTCATTTATTATATATTGCTATTTGTAAGGCTTGTCACTTGCTTAATATCACCATCCTGTCATGCTATCACTTATCACCCAGCATGATCTACTTGACTTGTGATTATCATGTTTACGGGAATCTTGCCTTGTTATCTTGTATGGAACTAAGTGCCACACAGAGCAAAGTGCCACACCACACTCGGTGGGGGCCACCTCTTGAATCCGTGGGGGCCACCTCTAGAATCCATCCCCTCAGAACAAAGTGCCACATGGAACAAAGTGCCACACCATACTCGGTGGGGGCCACCTCTTGAATCTGTGGGGGCCACCTCTTGAATCTGTAGGGCTATCCCTGTTATGATCTGTTATTCCCGTAATCTGATAATATTGATAAGCTACAACTTGCACGGGGAATGGGAGGAAGTGATGGATGCCGGAATGATGCCTTGCTTATAGTAATGGAATACCTGAACTGACGATTCGTGTTAGTGGGACTTTGGGCCCACAGAAGATGCGTGTTAGGGGGACTTAGGGCCTCCAAGCTGGTCCCAGGTGTATGGGAACTACTATAAGAAGCGCTATCAGTTCTCCATCTGCTTCCGTTATCAACCCTCGACTTGCTTATATATGGATGTATGTGGGTTGGCTGTACACCAGGACACATACCGAGATATATGAGTCAGACGAGTAATAATAATAGTATAAGACTCTTGTTATGATCTCTGTTATGGTACCTGTACTAGACTCCTATTATGATGCTTGTTATAACTCCTGTTACGTATTCCTGTTATGACCCCTGTATCGGATACCTGTTATGATTCTAGTTTTGATGCCTGTTATGACTATCGTGTGATTTGCAACTCTGATTCTATACGCTTAGATATTCGGTGGCATGAGATAAGGGTATATAGATGAGGGTTTCCTTGTTTGGATTATTCCTTCGATGTACTAGCCTCATGGGACCGTGACCTAAGCGTATACAATCAATCTTGCTTGTAATCAACTTTATCCTGGATTTCCTGTTTTATGGATATTATGTTTTACTCGTTCATACCGGCTATACTTGTGTTCTAAACCCTGTTTTCTGAACTTGATATCCTTTGTTGTATTCACATTGTGTTCACCCTGGCTCGCCACCTGGCTTTTGCATTACACTCGCCTGGGGAGTTTCATCTGACTCCCCTGGATTCTCATGTCCAGGTTTCGGAGCTTGGAGCGTGTGGATTCTCCCTGTTGCTGATCAGAGTGGCGCAGCGGTAGCGTGGATCTCCTGCAGACTATCTGGAGCTCTATCCTTCCAGGCCCCTGTGTGCCTCTCGAGTTTCCGTGTAGTGAACTCGTGAGTGCCTTTATACTGTTTACTCCTGTATATTCCTTGTACTCTCGCAATTGCGCCTATCAGGTGATGTAATATTATTGTAATATCGGATCACCTTTGGTGATAACTCTGTAACTGTACTCACGTGTTGGAATGTATAATGCACCACTTGTTTCCGTACTCTGATTCTTGCCAGTACTGATGCTTAGCGTATATACGTGAGGGTATTTCTGACCTACGTATATACGTCGCAGTGACGTCCCCGTACCAGCAGGGATCGGGGCGTTACAGGTTGGTATCAGAGCCTAGGCTCTTACTTCCTCAGTACGTCCAGACGGCAAATTAATGGTAAAGCAATTTGCAACTGGAATGCATGAGTCTTGGTTATACAATCCAACTACAAGTGCAGAGTTATCTATCTCTTCCTTCTAATCCATTTCTGGTATCCTGAAACCTCCAATCTTTTCCCTTCCAGTTCCTTCTTGTTACCCACTCCAACCAACTCAAATATGGAAAGACGGGGAACTCGCAATGGTCCTAGTACCTCTCAAGATGGACCCAACAGGGACAGTGATGGTATGATGAGGATACTTCAGGGGATGATGCAGAGTCAACAGCAGCAGACAGAGCTTCTACGCCAAGGACTGTTGGTTGCACCCCGGGAACGGAGGCCAGGCAATGTGTCAGACTTCAGGAGATTACAGCCGGCAGTGTTTTCAGGTACAGAGAAGCCCCTGGATGCAGAGCAGTGGCTGATAGACACAACAGATCTTTTGAAGGCAGCCCGAATCCCCGATGAGAACCAAGTGGAAGTGGCCAAGATTCAGCTAAGAGATGTGGCCAGAACCTGGTGGTTGGCAGAAGAAGCAACACTGGAGAAACCCATCACATGGGATCAATTCTCAAAGGGTTTCTACGAGAGGTTCTTCCCGACAACAGCTCAAAAGGAAATGGAAGAACAGTTTATCCGTCTGCAGCAGCGCAACCGGTCAGTGGATGAGTATGCTGCCGAATTCTTGAGGCTCAGCAGGTTTGCTCCCTACATGGTGTCAGATGAAGAAAAACGGGCCAGCAGGTTTCAGCAAGGGCTGAAGATGGATGTCCAGATGTTCCTTATTCCTCAACAGCTGAAGACATACTCCCAGGTTCTCTCCATTGCCCGTGAAGTAGAAAGGGGACTGGAGAGGAAGAATGAGAGTCAGGTGCAGAGCAAGTCAGTGAAGAGACCCTTCCAGTTGATGAATGAGGAAGATGCAGCCAGGACAACCCATGGTCCGATGATCAAGCGACCGTTCCAACCTCCCCCTCAGCAGATCATATGCAATTTCTGTCACAAGCCCGGACATTATAGGAGAGATTGTCGAATGGCCAATGGACTATGTTTAGCATGTGGGACAGGGAGACATGCAATAAGGGATTGCCCGTTCAGAAGGGTAGGGAATATGGCACCAGTTAGACCAGCACTTCCAGCCCCACCTCTTCCAGCTCCACCACTGAGAAGGAACCCAGAACCAGTTGATCGAAGAGCTCCATTTCCACCCCAGCAGTATGATCACCCACAGAGAGGAGCAAGACCCAGAGCAGACTATGGCAGAGGCCAAGTTCACAACATGACGGCAGAGGTATCAGATGAAGCAGCAGCAGAGTATGAAGCTCAGTACCAGGAGCAGGAACCTTGAGGATGTCACTGTACAAGCAACCCCTGACCTTTTGTGTTTTGAGTTGGTTACCTTTGTCCAGCTAACCCTGATCTTTTGTACATTGGGTTGGTTACCCCTCTAAATATTCCACCTTATCCTGTTTTCGTTGTCCATCCTGGTCCCTTCTGTGTTCATCTTAACCCTGTTTTGGTTTTATGAAGCCCTTATTCCAGTCTTTGTCCTCCTTGTGTTCAATTTGCCCCTTATCGAAATTGCGAGGACGCAATTTTTTGTAAGGTGGGTGGATTGTAACACCCCGTCCCTGGAATACGTACTTAGATGCGTATTCAGATTTCTCGATCGTATTTTTTCGATTTGCTTCTTGTATTTATTCTGTATTATGAATTCTTTATATGATTGTTTTGTCTTGGATTTGGATTCGTGGATTCGGAGTCAACCTTAGATTGAACCGAAGGCCCGATCCCAGAGTATTGCTCGGTTTGGACATTCTGGTATTCCGATTTGACCGATTTCAGTTTTAAACATCATTTTCCAATATTTTAGATTTATCATGATTTTCTGGAATTTTCCTCAATTAAGTTGAAAATCTTCAAAACCGGTGTCGGCCAGTTTCGTTGACCGATTTCCGGATTTTTAATTTACAAACGGCTTGGAATTTCTAAAAGTGCCTTTAGACATTATTTCTTAAAATCATATTTTCTATCTAAATATATTTTCTGGGATTTATCAAATTTTATTGAAAACCCGGCCAATCCGGCATATACCGAGATTGACGGTTGACCTTATGATTTTTATCTTGAAAAGGAGATTGAATCTTTGAAAACCGATTTCACCATAAATCGTTTTATAATATTTATGATTTTTGTGAATTTTTGGGAAGCTTTCCGGATTACTTCATTTTGGGCCTTTCCGGTGTTTTCCCAGATACCGAGGAGATTGTCCCATATATTCCACTCTGTCTCTTCCCATTTTCTCTCTCCTTCCTTAAACGCGGATCTCACCAACCTGGGATTCCGCATTTATTGCAAAGATCCTCCCCATCCCGCATTTAATGCACTTCAGATCAAATCCCATCAAGTATCATGACTCTCTCTCCTCTGTTGAAACGCAGCTTTTGGCCTTCTCTAAACGCAGCCTTAATCACTGCGTTTAGCCCATTTGGCCCAAACGCAGGTTGTGTGCTGCGTTTGTGGGTGGGAAACGCAAGTACTCTTCATATATTTCCTTTGTTTCAAATGGAGTGCATCATTATTTAATCTTCCATTCTCTCTCTTCATTAAATGCTTCCTTTCCAAAGCATCATTTCCAAGACACCCCACCCCCTCTCATCATCATTGTTGGTCAAGAGAGAGAGGGAAGGGCTGCGTTTCATGTAGGAAACGCATGAATCCTTCCCTTGTTCCTTTTGTCTTATATAGTGTGCAAACATCACTTTATCCCTCTTCTCTCTCTTCATTTAATTCTCTTCCAAATGTCATTTCCAAGGCATTTCCACTCCCTTCTCCTCATCATGACCAGCCATGTGGCAAGAGAAACATCACATCCCTCCAACTTTACAAAAACACCCTCACCTTTATTTATTTGCATCACTTCATAATCCAACTCCTATAAATACCCCCTCTCCTTCTCTCTCTCTTCATTTACTCCTCCTCCTTCTTCTTTGCTTCCTGCAGCTAACAGAGAAGCCACCAAGAGAGAGAGAGCTTCTTCTCTTGTTTCCTTTGTTCACCAAACTCCACCACCTTCAACCTTTCTCCATCACCTTGAGGACGGCCAACTCCTTTTGGATTGGGGGCCGTGCTTTTTCTTCTCCGTTGACAAGACTTAGAACCGGCTCCTCCTTTCGGATTGGGGCCGTGTTTCTTCTCCGGCGGCAAGACTTAGGGTCGGTACCCTCCTTTTTGGATTGGGGCCGAACTTCCCTTCGTTGGACGCGGCATAGATCTTGTTAGGCGAGTAATCTCGCTATTCGCTTGCTTCGTATTTTATTGATCACGCGAGTGCTTTTCCTCGCCAAGGACTTGTATTTTTATCAACAAAACCATAACTCTTAATAACTGTCTCTGCTCACTGTTTTACAGTATTAATCGACTTGACCCATGCATAAATCGACTAGGCACCACTTGAAATGTACCACTTTCTTGAAATGCAACACTTTTCCTGAAAACGCACCACTTGAAACGCACCACTTGAAATGCACCACTTTCTTGAAATGCAACACTTTTCCTGAAAACGCACCACTTGAAACGCACCACTTGAAAAGCAACACTTTTCCTGAAAACGCACCACTTGAAACGCACCACTTGAAATGCACCACTTTCTTGAAATGCAACACTTTTCCTGAAAACGCACCACTTGAAACGCACCACTTGAAATGCACCACTTTCTTGAAATGCAACACTTTTCCTGAAAACGCACCACTTGAAACGCACCACTTGAAATGCACCACTTTCTTGAAATGCAACACTTTTCCTGAAAACGCACCACTTGAAACGCACCACTTGAAATGCACTACTTTCTTGAAATGCAACACTTTTCCTGAAAACGCACCACTTGAAACGCACCACTTGAAATGCACCACTTTCTTGAAATGCAACACTTTTCCTGAAAACGCACCACTTGAAACGCACCACTTGAAATGCACCACTTTCTTGAAATGCAACACTTTTCCTGAAAACGCACCACTTGAAACGCACCACTTGAAATGCACCACTTTCTTGAAATGCAACACTTTTCCTGAAAACGCACCACTTGAAACGCACCACTTGAAATGTACCACTTTCTTGAAATGCAACACTTTTCCTGAAAACGCACCACTTGAAACGCACCACTTGAAATGCACCACTTTCTTGAAATGCAACACTTTTCCTGAAAACGCACCACTTGAAACGCACCACTTGAAAAGCAACACTTTTCCTGAAAACGCACCACTTGAAACGCACCACTTGAAATGCACCACTTTCTTGAAATGCAACACTTTTCCTGAAAACGCACCACTTGAAACGCACCACTTGAAATGCACCACTTTCTTGAAATGCAACACTTTTCCTGAAAACGCACCACTTGAAACGCACCACTTGAAATGCACCACTTTCTTGAAATGCAACACTTTTCCTGAAAACGCACCACTTGAAACGCACCACTTGAAACGCACCACTTTCTTGAAAACGCACCACTTTCCTGAATAATCTTGATTAATTGTTATGGTTAGTTATTTCTTTGATTATGAACATTTTCCTTGGGTCATTTATTATATATTGCTATTTGTAAGGCTTGTCACTTGCTTAATATCACCATCCTGTCATGCTATCACTTATCACCCAGCATGATCTACTTGACTTGTGATTATCATGTTTACGGGAATCTTGCCTTGTTATCTTGTATGGAACTAAGTGCCACACAGAGCAAAGTGCCACACCACACTCGGTGGGGGCCACCTCTTGAATCCGTGGGGGCCACCTCTAGAATCCATCCCCTCAGAACAAAGTGCCACATGGAACAAAGTGCCACACCATACTCGGTGGGGGCCACCTCTTGAATCTGTGGGGGCCACCTCTTGAATCTGTAGGGCTATCCCTGTTATGATCTGTTATTCCCGTAATCTGATAATATTGATAAGCTACAACTTGCACGGGGAATGGGAGGAAGTGATGGATGCCGGAATGATGCCTTGCTTATAGTAATGGAATACCTGAACTGACGATTCGTGTTAGTGGGACTTTGGGCCCACAGAAGATGCGTGTTAGGGGGACTTAGGGCCTCCAAGCTGGTCCCAGGTGTATGGGAACTACTATAAGAAGCGCTATCAGTTCTCCATCTGCTTCCGTTATCAACCCTCGACTTGCTTATATATGGATGTATGTGGGTTGGCTGTACACCAGGACACATACCGAGATATATGAGTCAGACGAGTAATAATAATAGTATAAGACTCTTGTTATGATCTCTGTTATGGTACCTGTACTAGACTCCTATTATGATGCTTGTTATAACTCCTGTTACGTATTCCTGTTATGACCCCTGTATCGGATACCTGTTATGATTCTAGTTTTGATGCCTGTTATGACTATCGTGTGATTTGCAACTCTGATTCTATACGCTTAGATATTCGGTGGCATGAGATAAGGGTATATAGATGAGGGTTTCCTTATTTGGATTATTCCTTCGATGTACTAGCCTCATGGGACCGTGACCTAAGCGTATACAATCAATCTTGCTTGTAATCAACTTTATCCTGGATTTCCTGTTTTATGGATATTATGTTTTACTCGTTCATACCGGCTATACTTGTGTTCTAAACCCTGTTTTCTGAACTTGATATCCTTTGTTGTATTCACATTGTGTTCACCCTGGCTCGCCACCTGGCTTTTGCATTACACTCGCCTGGGGAGTTTCATCTGACTCCCCTGGATTCTCATGTCCAGGTTTCGGAGCTTGGAGCGTGTGGATTCTCCCTGTTGCTGATCAGAGTGGCGCAGCGGTAGCGTGGATCTCCTGCAGACTATCTGGAGCTCTATCCTTCCAGGCCCCTGTGTGCCTCTCGAGTTTCCGTGTAGTGAACTCGTGAGTGCCTTTATACTGTTTACTCCTGTATATTCCTTGTACTCTCGCAATTGCGCCTATCAGGTGATGTAATATTATTGTAATATCGGATCACCTTTGGTGATAACTCTGTAACTGTACTCACGTGTTGGAATGTATAATGCACCACTTGTTTCCGTACTCTGATTCTTGCCAGTACTGATGCTTAGCGTATATACGTGAGGGTATTTCTGACCTACGTATATACGTCGCAGTGACGTCCCCGTACCAGCAGGGATCGGGGCGTTACAAAACTCCATCCATTCATGCACATCATCATGCTTATGTTGCACACCATGATCACACTCCTACACATAAGCATACTAAGGTGTACGTATGTACACATTGTGGCCGCAAAGGCCATTTAGCAAAATATTGTTATGATAGATTAGATCATTTTAATTTTGCTAAGAATAAAAATTTTTGGGTTCCTCAACATAAGACTAACCCCCGTGGACCCAAGAAAATATGGGTACCAAAACCCCCACCATTTGCTTTTGATGTAGGTGAGGGCTCTCACAAAACGTGAGAGGATCGGTGCCTTGGTAGTGGATGCACTTGGACATGATGGACATACTTTTGGGATGCATCACTATCAAGGAGCTTTGGTGGAAAGACCACCATTTTTGGAGCTTTGGAGTTGGTATCAATCTCTAAACTCCTACTTTTTATGTTCGTGCTTGTTCATTTATAATATTCATAGCATGTTCATGTTTTATGATTTGTGTGCTTCATGTGGTATTTACATGTTTAAATGTAGATTTTATCAAAACTTGCATGTATACATATACAAATAGTGAATTGCAATTGATTCATATATGATTGAACTTCATGCTCATTTGTATCCACTTTTATGCATATGTATAATCTAGTTTTGGTGATTTTCTTTTATACATGTTTTGTCTATTTTAGTGATTTACTTCATGTATATGTATTCTAAATTCAAAACTAATAAATATACATGTATACCCGTGAGTCTCTTGCCTTCATGCAAACATCATTAATAGACTCTTTTATATTTGGGATATGTATGTGTATTGTTAGGATTGGATTAATCATACATATACCATGAAGATTAGTTTTGATGAAAAATGATTTTTCGTGTTTTTGTTAAAAATGTGACTTATGAGCTTCAATGACTATTTTCATAAAATGCTATTTACATGATCGTTTAACACTCACACTTTTGTTAAAATCATTTTGAGCCTTATAGACCATGAGTGCTTAAATTTTTGTGTATCTAGTTATGTTTATGAAAAACATAAGATTTAATATATTTGAAGGATCTTTAACTAGTTTTTCAAAAACAATTTATACTAGTTATTTATTCTTCAAATAGTTTTTGAGATTGACACATGATTCTATTTTTCTCAAAATTTGATGTTTCATGATTTGAATATTAGTTTATATGTTAGTTTTTGTCAACACTAGGATTTATACTTGTACATATCGTGGGCCACAAATAAATCTATTTATATTTGTGCTTGAATGCTTATTTGAACCCATGAAATGTGCTTGTATTGCTTGGTTTTGATGATGCATACATCTTTAAACTTGTATTCCCACTTTTTGGATTTGATTTATGATCATGTGTTTTCATTTCATGTATATGTGTATTTTGCCAAACTTTAAGATATACATGTATACCTCTTGAGTCATTTGCCTTTAATGCAAATCTATTTATATGGACTCAATTGTGTTTAAGAGATATGTATGTATACTTATTGTGTTGTCAAAACATACATATATCTTGAAATATAAATTTTGTTTTTTTAATAAAAATATGTGTGATAATTTAAAAGAATATTGAGATTAATTGACATTTTTTTTGCTTTATTCCTTGCTTGAAGGATTTCGTACTAGTTTTAAAACATTTTCATATTAACTAGTATAAATTCTTCATATGGTAGAGTATACGATAAGCTTACCTTTCAATTGGTATCATTGGATATTTTCAATTGGTATCAATATGATTCTTATATACTCATATTTTGATTATATGTATGTGTGCTTTCAAATTCAAATTATATCAATTTCTATTGGTATTCTCTTTTCATACATATATGTGTTATTTGTGCTTAACTTACAATTGGCTCACATTTTAAAAGCACAAAGTTTATGATGAAAAATAAAAATTTTTGATCATTATGTTTACTATTGGTATCATATGTTTCAACTTCATATTTGTTAAATTTCAATTGGTATCTATATGATAATGATTATTTTCCATTTGGTATCTTAAATTTGATTGTTTTACAAGACCTCTGATACCTTTAAAAAAAAAAAATTTTTAAAAAAAATTAAAAATGTTTTGGTATGTATTTCCTATATGCAAGGAGAGCTTAACATCTCTTCTACATATAGATTCATGTTGAGTATATTATAAATTGAGGAGCTTGACAACTCTTCTTTATATGATATACGTGTGTAGGGGGAGCTTCACATCTCCTCTTATGCATTACATAATATGTGTTATGTGAGTTAGGGCTTGTCATCCCTTCTTCATGTAATGCATCTGTGTAGGGAAGCTAACTTAGCGTCTTCCTCTTCATGAATGTATATCGCATATAAATTTTTATTGATTGATTTGTATTACCCCTTCTTGATCTCTTTGTTTTTGACAAAAAGGGGAGAGAAAAATTTGTTTGATTTGACTTTACTTTGACCCCTTTGTTGATGATTGACAAAAAGGGGGAGAGAATTTGAGAGTTATATGCATGTTGAGTAAGATTTATGTTTATGCATATATATTTTTGTATTGTAAATAGGAGAAAAAGATTTTGATTTATGCTTATTGCATGTTTTATCTCCATACTTGCATACATGTTGATTGGTAGTCAAAAGTGCATTTTTATCATCATATTTACCATCACATTTTCATATTTATTCATTTAATTCTGCACATTTATTAATAATTAGTAATTTATTGTGTGCAGGCCTCGAATTGTTATTTTAGCAATAAATAAAGCCTAAAGAGCCCAAAAGCCCAGATCCAAGCCCATGTTTGAAGCCCAGGTGAAAAAGCGCAAATACAAAGAGTCAAAATGCAAATACAAGGGCTAAAAGTTGCAAATATCAGAGATTAGGGAAGGATAGACTTCTATCTAACCCTAAACAAATGCAGGATGAGGATAAAAGGCCAAGATAAGAAGAAAATTCGTGGGAAGAAAATTTGAAGAAATCTGGATTAAGAGTAACTTGATTACCAAGTTATCTCAAAAATCCAGATTAAAAGGCCAGGATCAAAATTCCAGAAGCAGAAGCCCACAGGGACGGACCAGGAGAGGCCACGCGCCAAAGCGCGCGGCCAGAAGCCACAAAAGTGCCGCGGATGCTCGGCAAGGCGCGGCAATTCAGATGAGTTAGAATCCCAGATTTCGTGGTGATGTTTATCCGGGACTCTGTAGCCTTCTGCACCTATAAATATCACCTGCAGTGCAACGTAAAGAGCGTCCAGCGTCCAGAAAAGAGCCAAGGGCCAAAATTAGGGTTTCTTCTAGGTTTTCTTTTGTAAATTAGGGTTTCTTTTCTTTTTATTTTCAAGAGAGAGAGAGGATTATATTGAGCGTGACACCGATGTATCTTCTTTTCTCTGCCATTGATTAAAGCAATAAAGGTATTTACTTTTCTTTTTGTTCTTTATTCTTATGTGTTATTTTTATTTTGTTTTTCTTTTCTTTTTCTCTGTGATCTTGTGGTTGTTGATGAACATGCAAGTGGATTCCATAAGCACGTATAACTAAGCTCTGTGAGAACCAGCGATAGTTCATGAAGACGTCTCCTCCAAGCTACGCATCACTTCGTACTTGAATATGCTTGACGATATAATGTGCACAGGGATTGAGATCGATCTTATGATCTATTCGTGGAACGCCTCCTAAGCAAGGTAGAACATGTAAGGTTTTCACGTTCTTTCTTCAACCAATCTCAAGTAAGTTTTCTTTTCTTTTTGTTTCTTTTCTTTTCTTTTTTGTAGATTAAATCCACATCTTCCACAATTCTTTTCTTCCATCCATTGTAAATACCACCCATTGTAAATACCACCATTTAACTAATAAAAATAAAAGCTTTAGAGTATAACTTGCTTAACGCTTCTATCGCAGTCCCTCCTTGAGGATCACGACCCGCATAGTCCTGCTACCGCGGATTAGAACTGATTCCTCGCACGATCTATTCTTAATCTAATATTCTAATTTTTGTGTGCAGGAAAAATCAGTCAACAAATTGGCGCCGTTGCCGGGGAGGGACGGTAAGTTATCTCTAAAACAAAAAAAAATTTAATTTTTAACTAATTCTTTATTCTTTTCTGTTTGCAGGTTTGGAGAACAGGAAACAGAAAACAGCAGCTGCAGTGGACATATAGCTGCCCTGTGCCTCTGCCCTCGAAGGCAGAGCACAGGAGCCCACTGTTTTGCCGCGGATCCGCGGCCAGAGCCGCGGAAACGCGGCAACAGTAAGGACTACTGATTCAATTTTTTTGCAGATTGCTGAAATTTGAGATTACTACTTACTGCTCTATTCTGTTTTGTTCTGTGATATACTTGTAAATTGCTAATAATTCAACAGTAAATTATTGGTTGTTAAAAATAAAATTTGATTAGACGTTTGCATATTAGGCACGTGTCTTTTCAATTATTTTTATTTACTGTTGAAGAGTGCTGGAGACGCAAGGTACGTACGCATTGCATGTAGAATAGGATTCATCTCTTGGTTGATTTTCTGCTTTGAGTGATTCTTATCTATTTATCTTGTACACTTGCACTAATTCATCTTAAGGGCATAACCCATTAACAAGATAAGGTGGGGATTTCATCACCCTTCCTTAGCCCAAAAATCATATCCCGAGCACTCACTAACCCAAGCCTAACTTAAAAATTAGTAGACGTTGGCCCTAGGGACATCTCGGACTCAATTAGGAGATTATCCTAAGGGGGAACAGTGTTGGAAGTTGACTCTTGTCAAATCAGTGTCTAGGAAAGGGATTAAGGGCCGAAAGCCCGAAGATTGGTGGTTATTTAATTAAGGAACGTCTTTGACCGAAAACCTCCCACCACTCTTGCCCTGACCTGGCTGATTAACTTGTGGTCAAAGTCTGCACCCAACCTCCTGTGGACAGTCTAACCAGTTAGGAGTCGTCTAGGTCATAGGTCTACCCTAACTTAGGTTAGAATTTTTCTTTTTTGTTTGTTTATTTGTTTGTTGTGTTTGTGTTGGTGTGATATGGCATATAAGAATAATTCCAATTTTAATCCATATTACACCCCTAACTATTATTCGGATATTACCAACCCGGCATACCCTAACTTTGACCAATCTAGTGTGCCGGAATGGTCTTATCCGAATGAATATAACCCACACCCTCCATCTTATGACTATAATTTCCATAATAATTTCAACTCGTCACAGAGTTCATGGGGTTTCGAGTCCCCCGAGTCTAATGTCCAACCACCTTGTCCTCCGTATCCACCTTGTCCACAATTTTCCCAAGATTCATACTCAGATCCACCCATTCAGAATAGAAATCCATCTATCTTGGAAATGATGAGTATGAATGAGTCCAAGCAAAAATCACCATCAATCTTAGACATGATGATGCGTGAGTCCACCGACTCACAACTTCATCACGATTACCCTTCCTATTTTCAAGACCAATCAGAGCATGATGCACCTATCGACTATGAAGGGATGCTTGCCGCCATGACTCAGGCTAGATTAGCTCGTGAGCATGACATAGATTTGATGGTTCAATCCTTACGTTCTCACAGTTCGGCCATTTCTGCTTTCATTGACCACTCTCTTAGAGCCGACGAATCAAGTTGCTTTGGACAACAAGATTCTAATTCAGTACCATCATGTGAACTTGCCGAAACTTCAAATTCTGATAACTTGGCAAGTTTTTCCTTTCCTGAATTAGAACTTGAACATGAATATGATCATGATCTTCCACTTGATGATTCAATTTTATTTCCTGATCCAATAATGACTCCAGTATCTCCACCTGATTTCACTTTTCCCGAGTCAACATTGGATCCTATTCCAATTCATTATGAAATTGAATCACCCATTTTAGATGATCATATTGAACTTGACCTAGATTCTCACAATCTCTTTACTTCTGAAATTGATTGTACAATTCTGACGGACGATGTTGACCTTAGTTTTGAAGAATTGTATGGCGATGAGCTAGAATTCCTTAATATTGGAAGTAAAGAGATATCATCCATACTAGGTCACATTCCATTGTGGGAAGAAGATTGTAGACTTGAGTTTCAAGTTTTTGACTTGGACCCACTTCTCGAACTTAGCCCGACTCCTGAGCCCTTACTTGATTTGAGCTTCTTCCCTGAGTCAGTATTCGTTCCCGTACTTCCCATGTCCAAGTCAATCATTCCATCTTTTCATACTCCATTTTGGGACAAGGAGGTTGAGACAATTAACTCTGAAATTTATTATGAAATTTGGAAATTTGATGGGGTGAAAATTCTAAAAAATGTTTATACATATATTTTAGTGGGTTATGTAAGGAAAGTTTCTGGTGGGTTCCACCAAATTATCTGTTATCTTGATTGGGCCGCATTTCGTGGACCAATTAGACCACCTCCGGAACCACCACCTTAAGGTAACTTCCGCCTTCCCTTGTTCTGTTTCATGCATATATGCATTCATTCATACATTGAGGACAATGCATGAGATAAGTGTGGGGGTGGGTTTTACTAACATACTAACATAGGTAAAAACTAACAAAAAAAAAAAAAAATTCTAAAAAAAATTTTTTTAAAAAAAAAAAATGTTATAAAAAGGAAATATTTTGACTTATTTTTTGAAAGAAATCTAAGTTAGTTTTAAGAATTAGGAAAATCATGATTAGGATTTCTAAAAACTTGGTCAAAATAAATAAATTGTTTAAATTTTAGGTATAGGAGGAGAAATTGAATAAATAATTAGTCTTGATTTTTACCTTAATGAAATATGCATATCTAGGATTCTAAGACAAAGACCTTGTGCCTCATAAAAAAAAAAAAAAGAAGAAAAAAAATCACCAATTAAGCTGATACATGTGCCTCAAGAAGCATAAGTATTCATGCCTAAAGGTGAGTAAATAAAATAAAATCCTTAGTTTTGGGGCCTAGTTCACTCGAATTTGAGTCCGCGGGGTGTTTTCTCACCTGGTGCCCTAAAGCCAACCGGTTTGGGAGTCATCGACTTTAAGTTCGCTACATGGGTGGATTAGAAAGCTTAAGAAAACTAAGAAATATAATATATGTATTAACACATCTAATAATCAATTAGTTAGGTATGAGGGCCTCAAGAAGCCTTGATACTTATACGAAAGAAAATTAGATGAGTTATACATGCCAAAAAAATATATATATATATATATATTAACACATCTAATAGTCAATTAGTTAGGTATGAGGGCCTCAAGAAGCCTTGATACTTACACGAAAGAAAATTAGATGATGTTATAAAAATAATAATGAGGCATGAGAGTCCAAGTTAAGGAATTCCTAGATTCACAAGGGTGCGTATGACTTTTGGTAACGAAAAAGACTATATTAGAAATTCAATTTTAATCCTTACCTAAAATGAATAACAATTGATTTTATAAAGACTAGGTTTGAAGAATGAATAAAAATGAGGATCCTAAAACTTATAGACTACTTAGTCTCTTCAATAATAATTCAAATATTTTCCTTTTTATGGATTTTGTGGGTGCAATCCGCTGAAAACCCGCACGAGACAACACTCGTCCTCTAGGGTAACCTAGAGGTTTAACGGCTTGTTGCACGTGCTAAGTGCAATCGTGATTCCTACGAAAGTGAGTTAGGTTAGATTAACTTTTTCTTTTCTTTGTTTTTACTCGAGGACGAGCAAAAAGATAAGTGTGGGTTGCATTTTGACTCTTTGTATTTGCGCTTTTTCACCTGGGCTTCAAACATGGGCTTGGATCTGGGCTTTTGGGCTCTTTAGGCTTTATTTATTGCTAAAATAACAATTCGAGGCCTGCACACAATAAATTACTAATTATTAATAAATGTGCAGAATTAAATGAATAAATATGAAAATGTGATGGTAAATATGATGATAAAAATGCACTTTTGACTACCAATCACATGTTTATGAGCTTCATTGTCATATATTATTATTTATTTGGTATGCATGAGTTAAGGGGGAGCTTCTTTGAAGCTTTACTTTAATCCATACATATATAACTCCATGAGTTTTGTCATCATCAAAAAGGGGGAGATTGTTGGCCCAAAGGCCTATCACCCTAGTTTTGATGATGATCAACTCATGAAGTTATGTTTACTAATGATCTTGTGTTTAATTAGTGACAGATTCATTATCAAGATCTTAGTAGGTGCATAGCTCAACAAAGGATAAAAAGTCAAGATTTGGAGCTAGCACGGTGTGATCCAAGGAGCTTTTGGATCAAGCTTGGACCAAGTCAAGATGATGAGAAGACTTCAAGTGAAGACTTCAAGAAGATGAAGACTTGTGTCTAGGTATAAGATTTTGTTTTTTTGTTTTAGTTAAAAATGTAAAGGATAGATAGTTGGTGGATTGCTCAAGTATATATCACACACACACTCTTGATAAAATTGTCTTTTCATAAAAGAATTTTCAGATTTAGAAAAGACTTTCATTTTGGAAAAACATAGTTTGGTTTTTGGTGTTTCTCATGTACTTATCTATTAACCAAAACCAAGTTTAGAGATTTATGTCAAAAACATAGATATTTCATCTTGATTGTGTAGTGGATCATATCCATACACACTATGCCTTAAAATGAATTATAATATCTTATTTTTGTATTTGAAGATGTTTTGGAAAAACAAAGTTTAGAAAACATGTCTTGGAAAAATACTGTTTTTATCATGAGCCAAATATTTTCAAGTTACAAAATAGTCCAATCCTTTATAACATGCCTTGATTTTGTGCAAGCATATTTGCATATCAAAGTATATTGGTTAAACTATTTTTGTAGATTTTTAAGTATTTTATGGGATTTTATTTGAGCCAAAAAGACTAACTTTTTAATCCCAGAAAAACTGTTTCAGGCTTCGGATAAGTCGACTAATAGCCTTTATAAGTCGACTAATCCTGGAGTCGGCCGACCGGACCGGTCGACCGACGTGCACAAACGTGCACGCCTTTGTGTACTGGAGGACGGCCGACCGTGCCGGTCGACCGCTCCAGAGAGCAGAGCTCTCTGGAAAAATCGGCCGACCTCACGGGTCGACCGACAGAGAGTTGGACTCTCAGCTCCAGTGGGTCGGTCGACCCTGGCGGTCGACCGTGGCTCCAACGGTCAGAAATCCGACCGTTGGCGGTCGACCGCACCGGTCGACCGGCAGTTCTGACAAAGCCCCAACGGCTAGTTTTTGACAGCCTATATATTTGGGGGTTTGTGGACTGTTTTAGATAAGATTTGAAGAAGTTTTTAGAGCCAGTTTTTCCCACTCTTTTCAGAAGTTTTTCTCCACAAAATAGAGTGCAAATACTTCCAATCAAAGGGAAGATTTTACCAAGAGTGTTTTAAGTGATTCTTTGAGTTTTCCTCCACCACTCTCATCCTTGTTTTTCTCACACCACACTTGAGCTATCCATTGATTATTCATCCTATAGGTGTGTTGTAGTGAGAGTGCTTTAGGTGATCAAAGTGTTGTGATCACCAAAGATCTTTTCTTTGTTCTTTGAGGAGACGGGCAAGTGTGCTCGTAGGTTGTTTAGGGTTCGGGTGCGAACTCTTTGTTTGAGGTGCGGCCTCGGCGAGCTAGTGAGCTTGCGGTGTGTAAGGGACTAGAGAGTCCGAGGGCTTGTAGGTGTTGCGGCACCGAGGAGAGATCCATTGGGATCTTGCATAGTGGAAATCCTTCGTGTGTCTAAGGCGGGGATGTAGAGCAAGTGTGCTCGAACCTCGAAACAAACCCTTTGTGTTTGCGATTGCCATTTCTCTCTCTATCTCCTTGTTCATATCTTGCATTACTTATCTTGTCTTTACCTTTATATGCATGATATATTCCTTGTGCTCATATTGTTATATACTTGCGTGGGATTGTTGCTAACACTTGTATTCAACCAAGAGAGCCAACACGGCACCTCAACCCATTCAAGGGGAATCTTGAGGAGTTTGTCCAGAGCCCTTCAAGGGGAATTCGGCAACACTCTTGTGTTATACATAGTGTATAGTGTAAAAGTTTTAATTTGGTCATAATTGTTTTTAGCTTCCGCATTATTTGCATCATTAGGCATTAAGTGACCATTAGATTAGCCATCACCTATTCACCCCCCTTTAGGTGAACCTACAATTGGTATCAGAGCTTGGTACTCTGATTTGGTCTAACAACCTAGAGTTAAAGATCCTCATTTTTAGGCTAATCACAATATTTGTACACACACTATGGACTTCATGTCACCACCCATGTTTGACATTGTTAACATCCATATATGGAAGGAGAAGATGTCCTTGTACCTCAAAGCCTTAGGTATTCATGTTTATCTTGCCACAACCAATAATGTATATTGTTTAAATGGTAAGAATATTGAGGCTAATGCAAAAGCCCTACATGCTTTAAGATCTACCCTAAATGATGATTACTTATCTAGGGTTGCTAATTTTGATTTGGCTTTTGTAGTTTGGAACACCCTCATCTCCCTTGACGAAAATGATCAATATTATGCGGGGAGTGATTCGGACGTTGGAAGCGACACCTCCAACGTGTGCTATATGGTCCAAGGGATAACCCCCTTGAGGTAACTTCCGAATCCGAGGATGAGGATAATAACATGTCATATGAAGAGCTTTCTACATTTTGTCAATTATTGCTTGAAAAATATGACATGATTAAGAATGATAATAAAAATTTGAAAAAGAACATTGCTTGCATGCATATAGAACATGATACATTTAGATCTAACATTGCATGTTTAGAAAAAGATAACAAAAATTTGAAAAAGAATTTTGATGCCATGCTTAATGAAAAAGATTCATTAGAAAATAAAATGGCATGCTTAGAAAAAGAAAATAAAGATTTCAAAAATGAGAATGTTTCCTTGCTTGCAAAATTGAATGATTTATGTGAAGGAAACACTATTGTGAAAAATAAAGTTGATTTGGTGGAAAAACAAAAAGAAGTTGTTTTTCAAGAAAATAAATCTTTGAAAAGAAAAATTTGTGAAAAAGAAAAAGATTTTGTTTCACAAAAGAAAAAGAAAAATGATTCTTTATCTCATCATGCTTTACATGCCACCACTAATGAGATAAATTTGTTGAAAAATAAAATAGATAGTTTGAGCTCTAATTTGAGCACATGTGCATTCAATCATATTAAATGGGAGTCTTTGTTTTCAAAGAAACAAACTCCATCCATTCATGCACATCATCATGCTTATGTTGCACACCATGATCACACTCCTACACATAAGCATACTAAGGTGTACGTATGTACACATTGTGGCCGCAAAGGCCATTTAGCAAAATATTGTTATGATAGATTAGATCATTTTAATTTTGCTAAGAATAAAAATTTTTGGGTTCCTCAACATAAGACTAACCCCCGTGGACCCAAGAAAATATGGGTACCAAAACCCCCACCATTTGCTTTTGATGTAGGTGAGGGCTCTCACAAAACGTGAGAGGATCGGTGCCTTGGTAGTGGATGCACTTGGACATGATGGACATACTTTGGGATGCATCACTATCAAGGAGCTTTGGTGGAAAGACCACCATTTTTGGAGCTTTGGAGTTGGTATCAATCTCTAAACTCCTACTTTTTATGTTCGTACTTGTTCATTTATAATATTCATAGCATGTTCATGTTTTATGATTTGTGTGCTTCATGTGGTATTTACATGTTTAAATGTAGATTTTATCAAAACTTGCATGTATACATATACAAATAGTGAATTGCAATTGATTCATATATGATTGACTTCATGCTCATTTGTATCCACTTTTATGCATATGTATAATCTAGTTTTGGTGATTTTCTTTTATACATGTTTTGCCTATTTTAGTGATTTACTTCATGTATATGTATTCTAAATTCAAAACTAATAATATACATGTATACCCGAGAGTCTCTTGCCTTCATGCAAACATCATTAATAGACTCTTTTATATTTGGGATATGTATATGTATTGTTAGGATTGGATTAATCATACATATACCATGAAGATTAGTGTTTTGATGAAAAATGATTTTTCGTGTTTTTGTTAAAAATGTGACTTATGAGCTTCAATGACTATTTTCATAAAAATGCTATTTACATGATCGTTTAACACTCACACTTTTGTTAAAATCATTTTGAGCCTTATAGACCATGAGTGCTTAAATTTTTGTGTATCTAGTTATGTTTATGAAAAACATAAGATTTGATATATTTGAAGGATCTTTAACTAGTTTTTCAAAAACAATTTATACTAGTTATTTATTCTTCAATAGTTTTTGAGATTGACACATGATTCTATTTTTCTCAAAATTTGATGCTTCATGATTTGAATATTAGTTTATATGTTAGTTTTTGTCAACACTAGGATTTATACTTGTACATATCGTGGGCCACAAATAAATCTATTTATATTTGTGCTTGAATGCTTATTTGAACCCATGAAATGTTCTTGTATTGCTTGGTTTTGATGATGCATACATCTTTAAACTTGTATTCCCACTTTTTGGATTTGATTTATGATCATGTGTTTTCATTTCATGTATATGTGTATTTTGCCAAACTTTAAGATATACATGTATACCTCTTGAGTCATTTGCCTTTAATGCAAATCTATTTATATGGACTCAATTGTGTTTAAGAGATATGTATGTATACTTATTGTATTGTCAAAACATACATATATCTTGAAATATAAATTTTGTTTTTTTAATAAAAATATGTGTGATAATTTAAAGGAATATTGAGATTAATTGACATTTTTTTGCTTTATTCCTTGCTTGAAGGATTTCGTACTAGTTTTAAAATATTTTCATATTAACTAGTACAAATTCTTCATATGGTAGAGTATATGATAAGCTTACCTTTCAATTGGTATCATTGGATATTTTCAATTGGTATCAATATGATTCTTATATACTCATATTTTGATTATATGTATGTGTGCTTTCAAATTCAAATTATATCAATTTCTATTGGTATTCTCTTTTCATACATATATGTGTTATTTGTGCTTAACTAACAATTGGCTCACATTTTTAAAAGCACAAAGTTTATGATGAAAAATAAAAATTTTGATCATTATATTTACTATTGGTATCAATATGTTTCAACTTCATATTTGTTAAATTTCAATTGGTATCTATATGATAATGATTATTTTCCATTTGGTATCTTAAAATTTGATTGTTTTACAAGAGCTCTGATACCTTAAAAAAAAAAAAATTTTAAAAAAATTAAAAATGTTTTGGTATGTATTTCCTATATGCAAGGAGAGCTTAACATCTCTTCTACATATAGATTCATGTTGAGTATATTATAAATTGAGGAGCTTGACAACTCTTCTTTATATGATATACGTGTGTAGGGGGAGCTTCACATCTCCTCTCATGCATTACATAATATGTGTTATGTGAGTTAGGGCTTGTCATCCCTTCTTCATGTAATGCATATGTGTAGGGAAGCTAACTTAGCGTCTTCCTCTTCATGAATGTATATCGCATATAAATTTTTATTGATTGATTTGTATTACCCCTTCTTGATCTCTTTGTTTTTGACAAAAAGGGGGAGAAAAATTTGTTTGATTTGACTTTACTTTGACCCCTTTGTTGATGATTGACAAAAAGGGGGAGAGAATTTGAGAGTTATATGCATGTTGAGTAAGATTTATGTTTATGCATATATATTTTTGTATAGCAAATAGGAGAAAAAGATTTTGATTTTTGCTTATTGCATGTTTTATCTCCATACTTGCATACATGTTTATGAGCTTCATTGTCATATATTATTATTTATTTGGTATGCATGAGTTAAGAGGGAGCTTCTTTGAAGCTTTACTTTAATCCATACATATATAACTCCATGAGTTTTGTCATCATCAAAAAGGGGGAGATTGTTGGCCCAAAGGCCTATCACCCTAGTTTTGATGATGATCAACTCATGAAGTTATGTTTACTAATGATCTTGTGTTTAATTAGTGACAGATTCATTATCAAGATCTTAGTAGGTGCATAGCTCAACAAAGGATAAAAAGTCAAGATTTGGAGCTAGCACGGTGTGATCCAAGGAGCTTTTGGATCAAGCTTAGACCAAGTCAAGATGATGAGAAGACTTCAAGTGAAGACTTCAAGAAGATGAAGACTTGTGTCTAGGTATAAGATTTTATTTTTTGTTTTAGTTAAAAATGTAAAGGATAGATAGTTGGTGGATTGCTCAAGTATATATCACACACACTCTTGATAAAATTGTCTTTTCATAAAAGAATTTTCAGATTTAGAAAAGACTTTCATTTTGGAAAAACATAGTTTGGTTTTTGGTGTTTCTCATGTACTTAACTATTAACCAAAACCAAGTTTAGAGATTTATGTCAAAAACATAAATATTTCATCTTGATTGTGTAGTGGATCATATCCATACACACTATGCCTTAAAATGAATTATAATATCTTGTTTTTGTATTTGAAGATGTTTTGGAAAAACAAAGTTTAGAAAACATGTCTTGGAAAAATACTGTTTTTATCATGAGCCAAATATTTTCAAGTTACAAAAATAGTCCAATCCTTATAACATGCCTTGATTTTGTGCAAGCATGTTTGTATATCAAAGTATATT
The DNA here is from genome assembly GCA_038442645.1 of Agave tequilana. Taxonomy (NCBI): domain Eukaryota; kingdom Viridiplantae; phylum Streptophyta; class Magnoliopsida; order Asparagales; family Asparagaceae; genus Agave; species Agave tequilana. The sequence goes on from JAVJIF010010322.1 coordinate 105,650, forward strand.
GGTTAAACTATTTTTGTAGATTTTTAAGTTTTTTATGGGATTTTATTTGAGCCAAAAAGACTAACTTTTTAATCCCAGAAAACTGTTTCAGGCTTCGGATAAGTCGACTAATAGCCTTTATAAGTCGACTAATCCTGGAGTCGGCCGACCGGACCGGTCGACCGACGTGCACAAACGTGCACGCCTTTGTGTACTGGAGGACGGCCGACCGTGCCGGTCGACCGCTCCAGAGAGCAGAGCTCTCTAGAAAGATCGGCCGACCGCACGGATCGACCGACAGAGAGTTGGACTCTCAGCTCCAGTGAGTCGGTCGACCCTGGCGGTCGACCGTGGCTCCAACGGTCAGAAATCGGACCGTTGGCGGTCGACCGCACCGGTCGACCGGCAGTTCTGACAAAGCCCCAACGGCTAGTTTTTGACAGCCTATATATTTGGGGGTTTGTGGACTGTTTTAGATAAGATTTGAAGAAGTTTTTAGAGCCAATTTTTCCCACTCTTTTCTGAAGTTTTTCTCCACAAAATAGAGTGCAAATACTTCCAATCAAAAGGGAAGATTTTACCAAGAGTGTTTTAAGTGATTCTTTGAGTTTTCCTCCACCACTCTCATCCTTGTTTTTCTCACACCACACTTGAGCTATCCATTGATTATTCATCCTATAGGTGTGTTGTAGTGAGAGTGCTTTAGGTGATCAAAGTGTTGTGATCACCAAAGATCTTTTCTTTGTTCTTTGAGGAGACGGGCAAGTGTGTTCGTAGGTTGTTTAGGGTTCGGGTGCGAACTCTTTGTTTGAGGTGCGGCCTCGGTGAGCTAGTGAGCTTGCGGTGTGTAAGGGACTAGAGAGTCCGAGGGCTTGTAGGTGTTGCGACACCGAGGAGAGATCCATTGGGATCTTGCATAGTGGAAATCCTTCGTGTGTCTAAGGCGGGGATGTAGAGCAAGTGTGCTCGAACCTCGAAACAAACCCTTTGTGTTTGCGATTGCCATTTCTCTCTCTCTCTCTCTATCTCCTTGTTCATATCTTGCATTACTTATCTTGTCTTTACCTTTATATGCATGATATATTCCTTGTGCTCATATTGTTATATACTTGCGTGGGATTGTTGCTAACACTTGTATTCAACCAAGAGAGCCAACGCGGCACCTCAACCCATTCAAGGGGAATCTTGAGGAGTTTGTCCAGAGCCCTTCACGGGGAATTCGGCAACACTCTTGTGTTATACATAGTGTATAGTGTAAAAGTTTTAATTTTGGTCATAATTGTTTTTAGCTTCCGCATTATTTGCATCATTAGGCATTAAGTGACTATTAGATTAGCCATCACCTATTCACCCCCCCTCTAGGTGAACCTACACAATCACCTCTACACAGAGAGGGATAGCCAAAAACGCAAATCACAATCTCAATCACCTCTACTCAAGAGGGATGGATACAAACCCAAAGCAAAGAAAAGATTACAATCTAGGTGATCACAATAAACCACAAACAACTCGTGGTGATTTCAATAGACCGCAAATAATAATTCTCACAAAAACAAAATCCTATAGATAAGATAGAGATGATAGCTAAGTGTGAGAAAATAAGGTGTTTGAAAAATAAATCACAAAGAAAAATACTTGAAAAAATACTAGATAGAGATAGAAATGAAGATCAAAACCAAATTCTCAAAGACTCTATTTTTTCTTGATTTTTTCAATCTCGAAAACAAATAAAGATAAAACTTTTAAGCACACAAACTCCTTAAAATCTTGCCACAAAACACTTATAAGATGGGAAGAAAAGCTCTCAAAAAATCTTTTGAAAAACAGCCCAAGAGATGGCTATTTATAGCCTCTCAAAAAACATATCCGTTGCAGCCAGGAAAAGGCAGAAATGCCCTTTCGGTCGACCGGCCAGTCGACCAGATTTCTAACCGTTGTGCCTCCGGTCGACCGCCCGGTCAACCGGCAGCACCTGCGAGTTGGGTGCTTTCAGTCGGTCGACCGTGCGGTCGATCAGCCTTATAGGCTTCGCTTTTGTGCACGTCTCGTGCACATCAATCGACCGGTCTGGTCGACCGATCCAGTTGGTCGTCCGGTCGACCGCCAGTGTGATCTGGCTGGGTTTTCAGAATTGAAACTTAGGTATTTTAACTCCAATAAAATCTCATAAAATCCTATAAATTTCACAAAAATAAGTTCTTGTAAGATATATGGAAAAACAAATATGTTTGACCAAAAATCAGCACATGTTATAAACAATTTGAACTATTTTTGTGATATAAATATTTTGCCTTAAATAAAAATGGCATTTCCAGACACCAAATTTCTAAAGAAAAATACGATTTTTTATAAACTTGTATAAATACAAAAACAAGATATTTAAACTCTTTTGAAGTATAGAGTGTATGGATAGAATCCAATACACATGTAATTGATATATCTATATTTTTGACATGAAATCCAAAAATAGGTTTTGTTTAAATATAAAACTCCAAACAATGAATAGGATTATCAAAATAAGTTTTTCTAAGTATATAAAGCATATATATATATACATACATATATATATATATATATATATATATACATACATATATATATATATATATATATATATATATATATATATATATATATATATATACATACACACATATATATATATATATACATACATATATATATATATATATACACACACACACACACACACACACACACACACATATATATATATATGTATATATATATACATACATACATACATACATATATATATATATATATATATATATATATATATATATATATATATACACACACACACACACACACACACACACACACACACATACATACATATATGAGAAAAATGTATATCAGCCCGCGGGCTGAGAGTACTCTCTCAGCCTGCGGTGACGTGGCTCAATTTGTCACCTCACTGACTTGCGGCCCGCTTTTAGGTAGAAGTTAAATTACCAAATACACCTTATGATAACTTTTCCTTATTGTTTATTATTATTTTTCCCCCCTTTTATTTTTGCCGCTCTTTTCAGATCAATTTTTTCAGCCTGCGATAAAATTCTACTTTATAGTTTAATTTTTTTGTATATAATGTAGTCAGAGTCTTTGGTCGCATTGTACATTTAAACTGCGACCTTAGTCAAAGTCTTTTGGTCGCAGTGTACATGGTTAAATGCGACCAAGGTCGCAGTGTTGTTATTGATAAAGATGGCCAGGAACTGCAATCTAGGGTTGCATTACATGGACTGCGACTTTGTCGCAGTACGTTAAGTAATTAATTTTTTTGTATATAATGTAGTCAGAGTCTTTGGTCGCATTATACATTTAAACTGCGACCTTAGTCAAAGTCTTTTGGTCGCAGTGTACATGGTTAAATGCGACCAAGGTCGCAGTGTTGTTATTGATAAAGATGGCCAACAACTGCAATCTAGGGGTGCATTACATGGACTGCGACTTTGGTCGCAGTACGTTAAGTAAGTGTTGTTTTATTAAGTGTTATTTTTGGATTAAGTCATTTTTTGAATCTAAATGAAAAATGAAAAGTTGTCTGTTGTCTGATGCGACTTGGAGTAACTCCGTGAGACGCGACCTGTCATAAAGATTTTATGAGATCTTTTAACGTCAAGTCTACTTTGACGAACCCCACACCATTCGTTGTTTCCCGAAGCGGTTGTCCACGCGTCGGCTCTTCATTGGGTTTAGGCGTTAATGTCTTTTAATGCCAAACCGGCGCTGGCGGTTGGAGACCATTAATGCCGACGATTCTGATTAATGAACCATTAATTATGATTATTATGGGCTGCCTATAAATAGGGCTCACCCTCTCCCTTTAACAGCCCATAATTAGACTGTTTACTTTCGAGAGCAATTGCTCTGAGAATTTCCGCCTTCTTCAGAGTCTCTAACAGGGGCCTGCCTCCATGGATGAAGATGACCCTATGGACGAACTTGATCGATGTTCGTCCACAAGGGAAGAAGTCATAGACCTCATCGTCCACAAGGGAAGAAGTCATGGTCCTCGTCGTTCACAAGGGAAGAAGTCATGATCCCTGACGAGGACTTAAGCCTCACCGAGATCTGCTCTGACTTGATGCACCAGTCAAGCTTTCTGATAATTGATGGTCAGAGTGGGTATGGCGGCGGGGGATGTGGTGGATATAGTGGTGGGTAGCATTCCCTGTGAGGTCTAAAAACCTCCTCTCTTACCCCAGAAGTGACATCGAGGAAACTCCATGCTCACTGGATAACCTTCTGGTGAAGAGATGTTCATCAACGAAAGATCGTATCCCGGCACTTTGGAGGGTCAGGTGGAATCGGAGGATTCTGCTGCCACCAGACCTCAAGAAGAAGATTGCTCTTAGTCAACAAGGGCTCTTTTGATGTTTAGTCTTCTTGGCTACTTTGATGTTTAGTCTTCTTTGTACTGCTATATTGTAACACTCAATCTTATTGTATAACAAAGCGTTTTGTATCATTTTCACATGCCTGAAGATAAATGTCTGGACATAAATAAAAGACCTCAATAACACCACTGCTTTTAGTCAACAAGGGATCTTTTTGATGTTTAGTCTTCTTTGTACTGCTATATTGTAACACTCAATCTTATTGTATAAGAGATCGTTTTTGAATCATTTGCACATGCCTGGAGATAAATGCCTGGACATAAATAAAAAGCATATTTGTTTTTTTAATAAACTACGAACTTGGTCGCAGCCATGCATTGCAAACTAAACAACTATGACCATAGATGACACTGCGACCAAGGTCGCATAAGATACATTGCAAACAGTAACTACTGCGACCAGGGTCGACACTGTGACCAAAGACTGCGACTAAGCAACTGCTGCGGTGACGTGTCACCTCGTCGCAGTGTTGTTGTTTACCTCGTCGCAGTGTTGTTGTTGATTAAGACTAAAGACCAGCAATAGCGACCAAGATTGCAGATTATTTTTTTAAGACTGCGGCCATCAACTGCGACCAATGTCGCAGTGTTGTTGATTATTTATAAAGACCACCAACTGCGACCAAGGTCGCAGTGATGTTGTTGATTAAGAGTAAAGACCAGCAACTGCGACCAAGGTCGCTGTGTATTTTATTAAGACTAAACACCAACAACTGCGATCAAGGTCGCAGTTTATTTTATTAAGACTACGGTCGTTTATTTTATTAAGACTACGGTCAGAAACTGCGACCAAGGTAGCAGTGTTGTTGTTGATTAAGACTAAAGTCCAGCAACTGCGACTAAGGTCGCAGTGTATTTATTAAGTCTGCGTCCAACAACTGCAACCAATGTCGCAACCTTTCATTTTAAAAATTTATAAGGGTGAAGTAATATAATTATTAACTGCGTCCATGGTCGCAGTATATTCGTTTAGCATAAAATTTTTAAAATGAAGGTTTGTAACAATTGTACAACATTTTTCAACCAAGACATAGTAGTAAAAAAATGTAATTCACACAATTAACTTTAGAAAACAGATTTATATATATTTAAAAAAACAAAATACAATTTTTTAAACTTCTAATCCTCGTCATCACCATCGTAATGAGAAAGAAGTTTGCGACTTTGGTCGCAGTACTGAAGGAGGTCGCATTGCTATACGATAGCATGTTTCCTCCGGTATTCTTTATTCTGTATTAAGTATGCGACCATGGAATATTTTTTTACTTTTCAATGCTAGAAGTCGCCGTCGTCATATAAAAGGGGTATTTTTGTCAATTTGTTTCACGATTGTTTAGGCTGGATTTTTTTGATTTTTTTGGCGCCCACACTCAGCGACCGATGTGTGGCATATATTCAGCCACGTCCCGCAGGCTGAGAAACTCTCTCAGCCTGCAGGCTGAGGTACAGTAAAGCCCTATATACACACACACACACACACACACACACACATATACACACACACACACACACACACACACACATATATATATATATATATATATATACACATAGGGAGCTGATCCTCTAAGAACGGTTCTCACTGATTTCTGTGAGAACTTTCACGTGGGTCGTCGGATCTGATAGATCAAATCAAATAAAACTAGATCTCTATCAGATCCGACGGCCCACGTGAAAGTTCTCACATGAATTCGTGAGAACCGTTCTTAGGGGATCAACTCACTATATACATATATATATATATATATATATATATATATATATATATATATATATATATATATATGTATATATATATATGAAATCTAATATACATTTAAACCATGTGAACCATGTTGAAGTTAAACACCTACTAATATCTTGATCAATAACTGAAACTATGTAAACACAAAATTATTAGTAAACTAACCTTCATAAGTTAGTCATCATCAAAACTAAGGTGAAGGTCTCTGAGCTAACAAAACCTTTGTTGTTCATGTTGCTGTTTTAGCATAACAAATGAAAACATATTATAACTAATCTTAAAATTTTAAGATTATTTTTGTGTGTAAATAAGTTATGTGAGAGCATTATTGTGTAAAATTTGTCTCAGTTCTAAAAAACTCTTAGGGCATTTTATTGTAAATTATCATTTCATTTCATCTTCCCCAAATTTTTGCACGTTTCAATCCCACAGTCGCGTAAATTCCTTTCCGAAGAGCTGAGAGTACTCCGGCAATGGCGACGCCGCGATTCCTCGTCCTCAACGGTGTCCCTCAGACCTCCGGAGCCCCCGTTCCCCCGGTCTCCTCCCTCTTAGAGTCCACCTCCGGTAACATCACCTCCCTCCCTCTCATCTCTCGCTCCTATCTGATCAACAACTAACTGACGGCGGTTATCTTAACCAGGCGCGTACACCACCACCCGCACCGATGGCGGCGCCGCCCTCCTCCTCTTCTGGGACCGCCACCTCCGCCGCCTGGACCACTCCGTTCGAATCCTCTCCCGGTTCCACCCCCACCTCCTTGGATCCGCTCACCCCCGGTGTGGCGACCTCACCTCCAGGATCCAAGACTCGCTGCGCGTCGCCTTGGAGATCGCGGTGGCGGAGCATAGCGGTTCCGGTGCTGAGCTGGCTGTCACAGCCCTCGTTGGAGGGCGCGAGGGCGTCGACGAACTCGATGTTTGGCTCCACCTAGGGTTTTATGTTCCGCCGGTGTACGGCACTGCTGGGGCACGCCTCGTTGTCGCCGGTCGGGGGCGAGGGGAGGCCGCGGAGGCGAAGTATTCTCAGTGGCGAGGTCAGGGCTTTGATGATGTAATTTATGTAATTGCAAAAATGAGATTTTTTTTCTTTCCATCATTATTTTGATTTTGGGTGTTTAAGTATTTTTCAGGCAAAGAAAGAAATGGAGAAGATGAGGCCGGTCGCTGCAACTGAGCTCTTATTGTCACACGATGGTGATCGGATTCTCGAAGGCAGTGTCACGAATTTCTTTGTTGTGTGTCGACAGGTGACGCTTGATTTGTCATTTCTGATACTTTGCTTTTACAATGTCGTGGCTGTTTTATTCAGTTTCATGATATTATTAGTGAAAATTGTGTAGGATGAGGGTTCATATGAAGTGCAGACGGCACCTGTAAGTGATGGGGTGCTTCCAGGAGTCATACGGCAGCTAGTGATCGAGTAAGTTCTTTCTTTATGACGCTCCTGACATTTTGAGTTGTGCTAGTAGTGATGTATGATTAACCAGGTAAACACTAACCTATCTGTAAACAGCTCGCTGAGCATCTCTATAGTCCTTTATATATCGCTGTGATATTGGCATATTTGGAGTCATTTTGCGCCTATTACGTATTGAAATGATGTTGATTTCATGTTTCGCTTCCGGTCACCAAACACCATGTTTTTAGGCAGGATAAGGTGGGCCTGCAGAGAGGCAAAGGGTGGGTTTTAGTTGCCTAACGAGTAAAAGACGAATCAATTGTTAAATATGTTTTAGTTACCTAACAGGAAATCCCTTATGGAGTCTTGAACCCATGTCTCGGTAAAGGATTTCTTGTGGTTCACATAGTTTCCCAGCCCTTTTTCCATCCCTTACCATTCAGACAATCAGTGTTCTAAATATCCCCGATATAACCCCGATATTGCGCCGATATTGCGTTTACGGCACCTAGCCGCAATGATTTACATATCCAAACCGATATAGCGATTTTCACCCAAAATCGCCGATAAATCGGCATGGACCCGATATATCGGCCGCAATTTCGGCGATTTTGGACCCGATATAGCGTTTTACACTCATTTTCTAGGTTAGATATTTGGGTAATTCGAGCGATGTGTCAATGTGACATTTGTGAAGATTCTACACTTGGATAGTGATTATGCATTTATAAGCTTAATGCAAGTTATCGAGTTAAGTATATCTTAAACATATAAGTATGATGTTTTATGTAGTTTTATATAATTTATGCATATATTGTCTTATTGAGATGCAATTTAAGACAAGAAGATATGTATATTTACAGTCCGATTTTGACATCCGATTTTTGAAAATATCCCCGATATGTCCCCGATATATCCCCATCCCCGATAAATTTTCCCGGCCGATATAGCCGCTGTGGCCGCCATTTAGAACACTGCAGACAATTCAGTCACAACTCAAAAGAAAGGAGGGAGAAATGAATTACCATTAAAACTGATACTAAGCAATCACATTAATTTATGCTAAACGAAAGGGTAAAAAGATAAAGATACATGCATATCATGTAAAATAATATCATCACAAAGAGAAAATAGATGTATCAATAATAGAAAATAATAAAAACAAAAGGATGGGCTGCTATGTATGACAAATTAAAGGCTTAGAAATTGGAACCCGTTAACCTTCACATACCACATTGGTTGTAGCCTGAGAGGGAGTGAAATTTGAAGATAGGAAGAAAGGATGCTCATTGCTCAAATTGTGATGGTTTAAAGGAGAATGGATATCTAGGGTTCGGTTGGGTAATCATGAGCCACTTCAAGATAGGAATCAGTATCATTGAAGAAGGACGACTACTATTTGGCCTTGTTGGTTGAAGAGTTGGGAGAGTAGAGATAGGGGTTTTAAGAGAAAAGAGTGGGAAGAGTTGGAGGTTAGAGTTAGTAACTCTTACACCAATTAGAAATTGGTGTAAGAGTTAAGTACTTGCCTTCAAAAAGTGGGGGGGGGGGGGGGCGGAGTATATTTTTTTTCCTTCAAAAATTTCAAGTTTGCTCTTGATACGACCCACCATAATTACTTTCTAACTCTTGCAAAATTTGTGTGTTTGAAAGAGCTAGCAAGAGTTAGCAAGAGTTAGCCTAATTCTTGCTAACTCTTGTTGCCAAACAAGGCCTCAGGATTATATGTATTCCTTATTTCACCACACGTTGGGAAGTGCAAATATTAATAAAATTTGGCTGGAATTTGTTAATTAATTTGGTCTTGTTGAGCTGAACTCATTAAGTCCAATCTGGTTATTAATTGTGTCTAGACGTTATCCCAACTCTATTCTAAAATACTAAAAACCCAGTCCAAAACATGTGGCTGCTACATAAGGTGATGCCTAAGCCATAGGCTAATTGTCTCATTCTTACCGGCACGAGTGCCATGATGTCTTTAGTTTAGTGGTTTTACAATGCAATGAATTTGGAAATTGAAAATGTTGCATATATTCTAGTTTAGGAATAGGTGTAATTGCATATGTTGTAGCATAGAATAACTTTAAAATTTTGAACTAACATATCTCTTTTAACCTTATCATAAGTGTTAATTTTTTATCACAATTGATCAACCTATTGTATTTGATGAAAAAACAATGGTGATTTACTATTGCATCCTTAACATGCTATGACTAACTTATCTAGCTTTAAGCTTTCCTTTGTAATTTTGTTGTCCATATAGATGAGTCTATGGTGCAAAATGCGCCACGTGCTGTGTTATGCCTTATTATGCTGTTTGTCCCTTTCCAATTCATATTGTGTAGGGCTTGTGCTAGTATGGGCATCCCATTTCGAGAAGTTGCACCATCATGGGCAGATCATGATCTTTGGGAAGAGGCCTTTATTACAAGTAAGATTATTGAACTTACATCTGTTTGACATTGCTTTTCCTTGTTCTTTGGTGATTATTTGCAATTTTACATTGTAAACTATGGCTTTTCTATGACTCATTTGTAGTTATATGTCATATCGTTGTTGTACTTTGAACCATGGTTCAAAGTCACTCTCTTGGCCGTCGATTGCAGGCACTGAGATGCATTAGTCGCGACGGACTTGGGCGATACGCACAATGCGCTACATAGAAAGCTTAAAAAATTCTGAAAAAATCACGACAAATCTTTAAAAAAAAGATATCATCACATGTCAAAAACATATTACTTAGCACACTAAATATAAAGAGAACGCATAAATACATTTAATACTAGATTTATACATTTAATACTATACAATGTTTTAAAAAACATTTTAAGCATCCGTTTAAACATTTTTGGCCTAATTTTGAGCATAATTTGAAGAAGTCGGTCAATTTACTAGGCCAGGCGATTAATCTGATTAATCACCGATTACGCGATTAATCGCTGGTTAAAAAACGCTTGAGTAAATGTTCTTAAGCTGTTTATAAAATGGGTTCGAATTTTGGACCCGTTAAAATTTTTGAACCCGACCCGATAATTTGGTTTATAAATTCCCTGAGTGGGGAATTAGGGTCGAGCCCTAATTTTCCCCAGCTTGTGATTTTCTCCCCTGCGGCGATCTCTCCCCTCTCCCCTTGCGGCGAACTCCCCCTCTCCCCCATGCGACGACCCCCCAGCGATTTTCCCTCCTGCCACGATCTCCCTCCTGCTATGAACTCCCCCCCACGGCGAACTCCCCTCTTGCGGCGATCTCCCCCTGCGGCGAACTCCCCTGAAGCTACCTTCCTCCTGCGGTGACCTTTGCTTCATCCTCATCCTCCCTCCCGCGGTGACCCCTTAGTCACCTCTCCCTGATATTGGCTCTCTCTGATATTCATATTGGATTATGTTTTTGATCTCTCTCTGATATTCATATTGGATTAATGTCGAGTCAGCTCTGTGTCCACCAGATCCCACTCCTTTGACTGACTCGTGTCATGTTCTCGGAACGATCTGCCGTTCTGGATACGACTCGATTGAGTCGAGACCAACTCAGTCGAGACTTTGAACCCTGCTTTGAACTCGATACGTTAAGTTTGAAGGTGTCTATAGATTGTTCCATAGTTACGTCGATGCCGGAGTTTAGAATTTGTTATGTTATTTTGATGATTTCTTCATTCTTTTACTTTAATGCTTACATTCACCAGTCTTTCCCCATTATTTATTAGCTTAAAAATGTAACAATGATTGGTTGGGGGGTTTATGTTTGAGGCCGGTTTTGGCCTATAAAATTAGCACGAATAGTCAACTCCAGAGAAGTACATCTGAAACATGATGGGGATATCACACCAGTGTCTAGTTATCTTTTTTATGTCTTAGTTTATTTTTGAGTATTATTTTAATGTGGGTGTTTAGTACCACATTAGTTATCGCCTAGAAATGTTCTTTTGTAAAGCTTATAAATAGGCTCCAGACTTCTATTATCGGAGACAATGATTAAATGAAAATTTTTCCAGTTAAATTTCTTGAACGTTGAGTTCATGAGATTTGGGGTGTGAAGCCTGTGGTTTAAGTAGTGCGAAACCCAAATTTATTTGATTCTTTTCTAAAACCCTAATTCCTCTTTTTCAAAACCCTTCTTTTCCATTTTCTTTGAATTGAAAGTGATTGTGATCTTGTTTTACATCAGTTTGGTATCAGAGCTTGGTTCGAATCCTCTTCAATTTACTTTCCTTCTCAAATCCTAGATCTAGATCTAGATCTAGATCCAATCCTAGATTTATTCTAGAACACTATTCTAGTATGTCTGTTCATCTTCATCTCATTCCACAAAAGAAAGAAAACAAGAAAGAAAATACACTGTACCAAAAAATCCCAAAAATTCCTTTCGAACTCCCCCCAAAAATACAAATCTACACTATTCATCTCCTCTTTCGTCGCTACAACTCTCGCCCTCTTCTCCCATCGCCGGTGACAAACACCCACCACCACCACCTTCACATCGCAGCCTTCATCAGATCACCGATACCTTCATTAGACTATCACAGGCCATCACCCCCATCATCTTTACTATCTCCATCAACTTCAACGTCACCATCCCCATCATCTCCACCCTCCATCTTCTTCTTCTCCTCTTCATCAAGCCATAGACCCATCACCACACATCCTGCCACCTCGCGCTGCCACCATGATCTCGAGAATTCAATAGAGCCACAACATCAATCTGGTCGCCGCCACTGCCAACATCATCAACTGCCGACAACAGACCCTCATCACTGCTTACTTCATCCTCGCCATCGATCAACACCTCACCATCGATCGACGCCACTGACTTTGTCTTCAACGTCCCCGGGCTCCTCCACGTCCCTCTGAATGTCAGCAACGCCAGATCTGAGTCGCCACCGCCTACTCTTGTCGAGTTCTCCACACCACCATTCTCTTTACCCTTGTCATCAAACTTGTCGACCTCGCGCCGCCACAACCTCTTCAAGATCATCATCGACTGAGTCCTCGCCGTCACTGGAGTTGACGCGATCTGATTGGATCAGATTTGATCAAATCCAATCGGATCTTTGTCAGGGCCACCATGACAACAATGTCGCCCAAGTCAATCAGGCCTCATCGTCGCCTTCCCCTCCGTCGATCTGCGACGCCATCGACATCGTCGAGTTTGTCGCGCTCTCGTCACCACCTTCCACGAAGCATCACCACCACGTACCTTCCTCCGCCCTCGATCATCTCCAACTGCATCTCCTCCTCGTCGCCGTCGTCATCGTGGGTTGCCGCCGCCGCCGCTTCTAACTCCCATTGGGGTAGCGACTACCACAGAGGGAGATCGAGAGCCCTAGATCTTAAGCAGAGGAGTAGCTGTGTAATTATACGGGTCATTTGGGTTTGTTATAAACCTGACCCGATCCACTTGGTAGTTTATCAAATAGGTTTGATTTCGGGTCGGATCCCCAAACCCGATCAGCTTCACACTTCAGCTAGCAGCCTGGTCCAACTCAACTCGATCCAACTCAGTAGACCGGTCTTGACTCAATTCGCATAGTCTCTCTGAGTCAGTTCAGTACAACAACCTGCACAATTTTGATTCAGAGTCTGTTTCAGGCCCGTTCAGAGTCCGATTCGAGCTCTGTTCGAAGTGTTGAGTTCGTGACTGAGCCCCATAGCACTTGAAGAGATTTCATAACACTTGAGCAATAGATCTTATCTCCATGAGCCTGTGTTTGGTGTCAGTACTGTCTCTGCAGTAGAAAATCAGTATTTTAGGTCACATTTTTAGCCGATTTGAGTCCAGTTCGAGCCACTGAGATTCTTGGGTAACCTTTGATTTTTATGCACTGAAATTTATTCATGGGGTTTTACTTTTGTGGCAGATACATGTATACTGATTGAGATGAAAGGAGGTTGAAAGAGACATGTATGCAGCTTTCCGTTTTTCGGGGTTCTAATGATCATGATGGGTATGAAAAGTGGGAAAACTAACATGAAGATTTGTTCATATATTTCTCCTTGATACCTGAGCAGAAGTCTCATTATGCCCTAATGAAGTTGGCTGGAGAATCTTATTGGTGGTGGGAAGACAGTCATATCAACTGTCAAGATTGGTTAGTCTTACAAGATCTTCGTACTCGATATGCTTCACACGTCGAGAGCTCACAATTCAATGATGTTGTCACTGAATGTAAGGAGATCCTTACTAACATGGTGAAGATTCTAGAAAGAAAGGCGGTAGAGGTTATTGAAAGTTCAAAACTGGAGCCAGAAGTTGATGATAAGGCAGAGCTAAGGCCATAAGTTGTTGCTGAGTTGGTGTCACCGCAAGAAGAGATTTTCTTTAGGCCCACAGAAGTTGGAAGAGCTCCTTGCTGAGACCCTTATAGATCTTCCAGTAGAGCCTACCTTGGAGCTAGTATCACCTTTGCCAGCATGAGGGTATCATTTTTCTTGAGATCGCCTGATGTGTACGACCCACTGCTGATCTTGCTATAGGAGACAGTTTCATAGGAGATTGACACCTTGAAAGGTGGGTTAAATTTCAGTGGAGCTGAGTTGATTTGTCATACTGCATGTAGCTTGCTCGAGCTACAATCGACTTTGGCGATCCGTCATAGAGACCGGTTCCATATCCACCACCTTGATCTCAATGTGATGCACTGGTGTGCTACCACGACCATCACTATGGCCCGATTGAGATGCTTCATGGGGTGCCCTCGACAGGGTCGAGTTTTTCCAACCCTGTGGGAAATGATGCAGACATCACATCAGTGACTGCTTATTTTTTATGCCTTGTTTATTTTGAGTAGTCTTTTTTTGTGTGGGCATTTAATGCCACATTAGTTATCCTCTAGAAATGCTCTTTTTTAAAGCATATAAATAGGCCCTAGACGTCTATTTTCGGAGATAATGATTAAATGAAAACTTTTTCAGTTAAATTTCTTGAGTGAGAGTTCATGCGATTGTGGTGTGAAGCCCGTGGCGTAAGGGTGTGAAGCCCGAGTTTATTCGGATTTTTCTCAAATCCTAATTTCTCTTTTTCAAAATCCTAGTTTTTTTTGAAGGTGATTTGCGATCCTGTTTTACATCACGACATGGATAATGTTGTGCTCCCACCGGCCCACAAAGGCCAACCAACCTGTGCCCAAGTTTTCTCGGCTTAATTATCTTTTACATCTTAGCGCCACCTTAATAGGATTGATTTGACTTTACAGCTCAAAAGTAACATGTAATCTACCCAATCACAGGCAGGTCTCAAAAGACCACACCTACCCTCAGAGCTATGTGTAAAATTATAAATATACATCCCAAAAACTCATTTGGGTATGTTTTAATACACACCTCACTGAGGATTCAATATTTCCCTTAAATACTGTATCCCACCTCAGGCCGATCTAACTTGAGAGTTAGGGTTCTTAGGTTGGAGCCCACCCCGTCCTCCATGACCTCATTTTGTGTTATGCAGGCCAGTTTCTTAGTCCTCCGAAAGTATCTCAGCTTGTTCAAATACCTTGGTCCAGTTCAAGCTCATATAGCGCACACCATTTAAATCCAATACCAAAATTTTCTAAAACAATAACAACTTTAAATTATTTGGCAAATAGAATAGCCACTTCATTTCATTTTGTGCAAGCATACCGCTTTTGATCCACCATATTAAGATTTGTAAACTAGTCTCTCTACAACTTTTGTTGAAACTTCCTATAACACATTTTATCATCTTTTCTTCTTCTCGATGATTTCTAGTCTAAGAAATTCGAGGTCACTCCTTAGTTGCATGAGCTTAAACTGCATAACAAACAAGGTACGTTTCCATACTCACCAATGGGCTTTGCTAGGTTTCACAGCCTGCCTCGTCTCTTGCCATAGTTTCTTCTGCTAAGTTTTTGGCCCAACTCAGGGGGTTTACTTCAACTTTACAGCTGAATATAAGTTTTACTAGATTTTCTATGGAGCCTTCTCAATATGGAAAAGCACTTCATAGCTGAACAGACTGTGATCAGAGAGGCCCAATTGTTGGTAATGGTATATTTCTTAGAACTTTAGATACATTCATTTGCTACTTCTCTGAAACCTACAGATTTACACGTGAACTCCTGGTTTTAGGCAAAACAACAACTATTCTCCATTATTATGCATCTCTGTGTTTGTTACATTCTGAGACAGGCCGAGAGGAACCTAGATTCAGTTTCTTTTGTGGACCTCAGTTGTGGTGGGTTGCCTGTCTTTTGTGTCATTATATGTTGCCTAAAGGTAGAAGTATATGTTGTCTTTTTTTATTAGAGTTGGTGAGAGCTGTTGGAATTTTATTTTCATATTTGTTACACCTGTTATAATGCATACCTTGCCACTGCGGACCATTTTAGCCTTTTCCTCTCAGAATAAATTATAGATAATCAAAGATGTTAATAGATGGAGCAAGTTGGAATTATACAGATAACTATCTTGTTTTATGTTACAGATGCATTTTGTTTTTGTTCATCTTATCAGCTCCAGTGTATCTTGTAGGTAGCTTGAGGCTTGTGCAGCATGTTGAGACAATTCAGGTTCCAACTTCATGCGAAAAGTTGCACCTGAAAACTTGGAAGGACGTGTCATGGGTTGAGAAGCAATTTGAGGTGGGTATGCGTCTTTTGTATTACGAAGCCATAGGAGGATATGATTTGCTAGTTTAACTATCTTTATGTTGCGCTTTCCAGGGTGTTGGAACCATCACCACACAAATACAGGTATGCAATTATCTGCTATTTTTTTAGTTTTTCTATTATTCCCAGCTCAAGGAAACAATGTTTCTTGCATGAAGGAAACTTGTATACTTCTCCTATGGTACTCTCATGCTATATGCTAGCTAGGGTGGCAGACGGGTCGCGACCCGCCAGACCCGACCCGACCCGACCCGGAGTTAGCGGGTATGGGTTTGGGCTAATTGGGTTTGGGTCGTAATCGGGTCGACCCATCTGACCCGATTATTAAATGGGTCGGGTCGATCCGAACCCGCCAGACCCGCTTGACCGCCAGACCCAATTATTCTCTCTCCTTCTCGGCCTCCTCCCTTCGATCTCCTCCACCGCCGCCACCGCCTCCTCCCCTTGACCTAAATTAAATTGTCAAAAATATGCGTGAGCCCAATTCCAAACATGTGACATCTAGTGTATGATTTAATGTGATGACAAACCATATCACCAAACAATTTAGTAAAATAGCGTAAAGAAATTATATTTAAGGCTTAATAATCGGGTCAAATGGGTCGGGTCGGGTCGACCCGATTAAGTCTGGGTCGGGTCTGGTCTGAATTTTTGACCCATATAATAATCGGGTTATTATATGGGTCGAGCAGTAATTGGGTCGGGTCGACCCGACCCGGCCCAATTGCCACCCCTAATGCTAGCCAAGTCTTTGAAGTCTATGTTGGCATAAATGTATGAATAAACCCCCTCTTGTTGTTAAAGTTGTAGGTGCCAATATTGTATAGAATCTTGCGATGAGTAACTAGATCTTTTTTGGTTATTATATTTATTGTTCAAATATTCATTAGCTGCAAATGAAGTTGGCTTCTCTTCTCAAAAGAAAAAAGGCACCATTTGCGCCTCTCAGATCATGATGATTCAAGAAGGTCAAGCTTGTTAAAACCAACGTGAGTTTGGGCTCATGGAAAAGTTGAGCCCAGTGCATGTAGGGTATGTAACCTTTTTTTGGGTCAGTTTATGGTCACAATTACTCGAGTTTTTTTTTTTGATAATATAATGTAGTGTAAGGGCCATCTAATAGTCCATGGGCCAGCAGACTATCTGTGTCAAGTATTGATAGTCTAAAACTAGTTGGAAGTTGGATTTTTGGTATTGAGGTTGAGTAAAGACAAGTAATTAATCGGACACAACGATCTTAAATATTTCTAAACTATGTTGGTTGAAGTGTGACAGGGTTCAGTACTAGTAGCATTCTGACCTGTCCATATGATTTGAATTTAGCATGGAAATTAAAAAAAGAAGAAGAAAATGGGTCCTTGCCCTAGAACAAGTGATTGGGCCCTGAATATGGTTGAATATGAAATAACTAGAGGATACAACCCTAAATTAGTAGGAAAAAGGTCATCATGGGCCTTGGTCAAGCTGGCCTAGAATCTTCATTAGTGGTGGAACACGGCCTAGCTGCTATAAACCTGAACCGAATGTTGTTGGGCTAATATACTGAGTTAAAATATCAAATCAATCCAACATGGGCTAGGAGTGGTTGTACTCCATAACTGCCCTGCCCACAAGGAAGAGGTTGTACATGATCCAGCATCAGGGCTATCAATGTGAAGAGGCCCTCAGTATCAAGTTGACATGGCTTGATGAGAGAGTTCCATACAAACAAAAGGAAGTGTGAGATTAGTCTCATATCGAGTAAAGAAGTAATTGACCGTAGGTTTAAATAAGATTGAACCCAAGACTTCATTACGGGTTTTCTTTTTTTGGGTCAAATTGGGTTTCAATCTTATAACCAGTCCATTAGTTGCATACCTCCTGAATCAAACCTTAAACAAATTCTTAACAAGTGGTATTGGAGCCTCCTTAGCGTGCCCCTACAAACTTAGTTTGAAATTTCCCTCGCCCATTGGCACACTGCACATGGGGAGTTTTAAGTGCACAACTTTCCACGAGCAAACTGATGAGCGAAAGAAGTGTCTTGTTGTTTGAGCTATATAAGCTCAGTTGGCACCATTCCATCTAGTTACGCACTTGAATTAGGCATTGACTAAATTCCTAATATAATGTTGATGGGGACATTTTAGCTCCACTTTTATTTGTATTTCAGTATATTTTTTACCGTATTTACTTGTATTTTCTTTTGTATTTGCCTGTATTTCAGCTTTGCGTGAGTGGTGGTAGTAGGTAGTTATTAGATTATGTAGTACGTAGTTGTGTGGTAGTTGTAACTTGTAGCCTATATATGAGGCATAGTTGTGTACTTGTGGAATAATGATAAAGCTGAAATTTAATTCCCTCTTGCAAGTCTTACTCCACTCTCACCTCTCCCTATCCTCTTCCCTCTTGTTAGCCTTTTCTCTACCTCTTACAACCCTTTCTCTACAACCTTACACCACTAGCAGCAACAATAGGACAGCAGCATCCAGCAGCAGCCTGCAGCGCCAGCAACAGCAGCAAGCAGCCTGCAGCAACGCCAACAGCAGCAAGCAGCCGCCACAGCAAGCAACAACACAGCGCACTAGCACCAGCAGCAGCGTAGTACAACAACAGCATGTAGCAGCAGTGAGGCAATAGAGGCAGCAGCGCATCAACAGTGCTACATCAGCAGAGCGCAGCAACAGGCCAGACAGAAGCAGTAAAGCAATGGAAACACAGCAGCAACAACAAAAACAGCAGCAGTGCCACAATAACAACAAATCAGCCAACTGAATATCTGTGAATCAACAGAAAAAGAATCAACCATTCACAAATTCAACAAGTCAAGATCAACACGGTTACGTGAAACGAGCTTCTCAGTCGGTAAAAGTTTTTCAACGCTCAGATTATTAGTTAGATTACGCATCAGTTAAATCATCTCTAAAGTATTCTTTATTTCAAACTGTCAACTATATCGTAAGATGTGTGAATCTGTAACTTGTGATGCTTAGCTTTGATATTGACTTTATAACTAATCATACATAATATAGGTATTGTTAATTCGATTGAGATTAGAAAGGTTCAAACCAAACATGCAATACTTTGTTAAAACCCATCTGTTCGACAATTATACTTTTAAATTGCTTTCCTGCCGAAAATCGTTCTATTTGGTGAAACGTAGCGAGTTTGATTATATCACTGATTCCCTACACGACACGCACGCGCTGTTTCACATCAGTTTGGTATCAGAGCATAAGGTTTAGGCAGAAACACCATGCATTAGGTTAAAAAAATCATTTCTTTAGGCATTTTTCTAGGAAAAAAAGAAATTGTTCTCTTTTCTTTCTTTACATAAAATATATAAAAAAGAATAAAAAATGGCTAGTGAATCTCAAACTACTAATATGGACACTAAACTCCAAAATCCATCAAAAGTTAGATGAAATTTTGAGTTGCATAATTAGTTGGATCAGACATTCAAATCCACCTCTTATCATTCTGCAATTCAGGGTAACAAATGTCAGGGTTATGAGCATGTTGTGGTTAACTGTCCAAGGCCAGTCATAGTAACTAAAATTAAGGAACCATTTGTTACAAATCCAGAGTCCCTTCCTCTTTGATTGCCAATCCCTACTGTCGTTGTCTGTTCTGGTCGTCAGCACCTTTCTCCTCTACTGCCGACACCAAGCCCACTCAGAGTTGTCATTGATAACTGTATGTAACAAACACGGAGTCTAACTCTGAAGAGTTCACTTACCAGGCGAAAGAACCACAAGACTCTAACTCTGACAGAGGAACATGGGTGTACTATTGAGGAATCCAGTATTTCAAGTCCTCTCGAGTGATCCCAGTGATTACAGAGTTTATTCATGTCTTTCCTAAAGACAGTACTTCGATCCCTCTCAAAGTCATCTCAGTGACTACGGAGTTCACGGATGTCTTTCCTGAAAATAGTACTCCGTCTCTCCTCGCAGTCACCCCTGTGACTAACGGATTTTGATGTCTTGTCTGAAGACCTCCTGCGCAAACTACCACTGACACGTGATATCCAACATGTCATTGACTTAATACCAGGGGCTAGCCTTCCCGACTTGCCACACCCTAGGTTGAATCCTACCGAGAAAACTGAATTTGAAAGGCAGTTGATGAGTTATCACTAGAGGGCAAACCACAATTTCTTATCCCAATAAACTTTCATGTCTACGAGGACAAGTTTTGAACTATATAGTGACAAAGGATGAACAGATCAAGGATTTTATCATCTATGATCAATCTATAGCTAAAGATTTGAAGGGTACCGTTATGGAAGAAACTAATGTTCTACATATCATAAACTTTTCTGCCATTACGGTTAAACCTAAATGTTTTTTCCTTCAGACTTTACCTGTCAGATCTCACTTGACGTTGTTAAAATGACAGTAAATTGCCATACACAGTTAGGATGATTCGCTTGATATCCCTTTTGATCGAGGTCGTGTATATTAATGATCAAGAAGCAAGTGCTTAAAACTTTAAATATCCAATAGAATCAAAGTTACTGGCTATCTTTTAGGAAGACTCTTTTAGCAATAATAGACACCTTATTAAGTTTTCTACTGCACTTCATTTTGAGTCTGTATTTTAGGTCTAAACATCTGAGTTTGCATCATATTTTGTCACATACATGCAAGTTCTACACATGAAAAGTCAGTGATATATTTAACAAGCAACACTTATTATAAGTTATGGCCTGACATCAGGAAAGGAATTTAAAACTTTTAGTGTTGACAATTTTGTAATGATTTGGATTCGTCCGAATGGTTTCCCTAGGAAACGTTAAAAGATTTGCATGCCCGTAGTGCTGGACTTTTCAAAATCTTAAAAGAATTTAATTACAATATTTATGTTATAAGATTTGGCATCAGTTCTATTTTTTATATTGAAGACAGTGGTTTACAAAGTCTTGATTATCCATAAACAACCCACTGGTTGATGAGCCTTATCCTGAGCTAATTTTTGAGAGTTCTTCCCTTCTCCACTTCCAGATATCATTCTATACAGCAGAGAAAATTGATAACATTTTAGATGATGAATTTATGATGCAGCTTGACCAGTAATCTGAGAGACAAGAAATAAACTTACAGCAGTAAGAGAGCAACACTGCAATTGACTCGACGAGGTCGAGTTCTCTCCCATCTGGGGAGAATTGATGGGGAAATTTTAGCTTCACTTTTATTTGTATTTCAGTGTATTTATTACTGTATTTACTTGTATTTTCTTTTATTTTGTATGTATTTCAGTTGTGTGTAAGTGGTGGTAGTGGCTAGTTATTAGATTGTGTAGTGGGTAGTTCTGTTGTAGTTGTAACTTGTAGCCTATATGCGGCATGGTTGTGTATTTGTGGAATAATGATAATGAAAAAAGCTGAAATTTAATCCCCTCGTACAAGTCTTACTCCACTCTTTCCTTTCCCTATCCTATTTCCTCTTGTAGCCTCTTCCCAACCTCTTACAACTTTTTCTCTACAACCTTACTACCACTACCAGCAGCAACAGGATAGCAACAACCAGCAGCAGCCTGCAGCGCCAACAGCAGCAGTCGCACAAGCAACAACGCAGCAGCCACCGCAAGCAGCAACAGCATGTAGCATCAGCGATGCAGCAGAAGCATTAGCAGAGCGCAACAACAGAGCGGCATAAGCAATGGCAAAAAGCCGAAATGCAGCAACAACAGTAAAAACAGCAGTAGTGCTACAATACAAACAAATCAGCCAACTGAATAATGTGGATCAACAGAACAGAGAATCAACCATTCACAAATTCAACAAGTTAAGATCAACACGGTTACGTGAAACGAGCTTCTCAGTCGATAAAATTTCTTCGACGCTCAGATTATTAGTTGGATTAAATTATCTCTAAAGTATTATCTTTATTTCATGTTATCCACTATATCGTGAGATGTGTAAATCTGTAACTTGTGATTGCTTAGCTTTGATATTGACTTTATAACTGGTCATGCACAATATAGGTATTGTTGTTAATTCGATTCAGATTAGAAATGTTCAAACCAAACATACAATGCTTTGTTAAAACCCATCTGTTCGACAATGATAGTTTTAAATTGCTTTCCTGCTGAAGATCGTTCTATTTGGTGAAACGTAGCGAGTTTGATTATTTCACCGATTCCTTACGCGACACGCACACACCGTTTCACATCAAATGTACTGCACTTGTTTATTAGTTCTAGTGATATTTAACATTGACAACGTAAACTATTGCACTTTTCAACAATGTTGTTAGGAATGGAATAACACAGGTTTCCTCCAAACACAGTTGTATATTCTCTATTGACTATAGCATGATAGGTCAGGTTTGTTTTGGAAGATGTCATATAGTTGATAGGTCAGGTATTATGTTGGATGTTGTCATTTATATATTTGGTGAGTAATTGTAACTGTAATAGCTGACCCAGGCTCCAGATGAGTGGAGCAATGAGAATAGTTCTCAAGATAAAGAATCATGCTTTGAAGGAGGTTAGTTGCAGTTATATTAGATACTAAATTGGCAACTCGATTTAGGTTGCAAAGAAACCTACTCCTGGAACAAACTATAATATAGTGCATGGTTTGAAATCTTGATATCGGTATAATATAGTGCATGGTTTGAAATCTTGATATCGGTATCTGTATGCCGTAGAATTTTGATATCGAATTGGTGATATTGGCTGTTTATCAATTGTTTTGCCTTGGTAATATTGGCAATATCGGTATCATCTCGGTTATATTGGGCAATATCATGTAAATATCATTATTGAGTGATATTTCAAACCATGATACAATGTTTAGTTGGAACCAGATATTTCTAAGCTGTAAGCATAGATATGTTAGATGTCTATTATGGTTCTGTTAGAGTCAGGCTCTAGCTGTTAGTTCACGATCATCTCATTAGATGAAAAATTTTAAATAATTTGTGGTTAAAAAATTTTAACGGACGCATTTGTCTCAGTGCTTGAAATGTTTTCATTTTATCCAGATCAGGTCGAGAAGCTAGTCCCCTTCTTATCTTTCGAAACTTTAGTTGGCTGGCAAATCATTCAGTTACAGTAGCAAGGGCTTCCTTCAATAGGTTTAATGGCAAATACATCTTATTCTTCACTATAATTGCATTTTGCTATAGAGAGTCTGATTTCAAATACTATGGACTGAAATTTATTATTCTATTAATCTGTACGATTCTTCCCCCCCCC